>RJWH01002249.1:0-5000 GCA_004363575.1 Solenodon paradoxus | reverse complement strand
AGGGGCTTCCTACAGAGCTATTTGGCTGCCACTCTGGGCCCTTTGAGGCCTGACCTTTACTCCCAAACCTCTCATCAGGCTCTCTCTGCATCTTAAACACCACAGGCCAGGGCTCCATTCAAAGCCACCCATTCTATCCAGGATGGCCCCGTCCTCCCAGCACCACCTCAAGACAAACCCCCAATTGGATCAGGACCCCCTCAGGTGATCCTGCTCCTGTACTCCCTGTTATGCTGTTCTCAAAGTATGGTTCCCCAGCTGGTGTTTTGACATCTGCGTCTCTGTGAATGGGAAAGGGACTCCCTGAAAAGGCTGATGGCCATGTCAGCACAGGTCCAAGAACAGATCATCTGTTTAGAAGTATTTGTTAGATGAATGGTAGTTTGCCTCATTCTCTGAAAGCTGAAGCTAACGTCAAACATCACATCTCAGAAACTGGTGTGAGTCAGAAGTTCAGTGTTTACCCTCTCAGTTAACACAAAATGCCTATCATCCAGGAAACTACTGGAAACATCCAGGAAACTCTTTGGCCCCTTTGCTGGAGGACCCTTGAAGATGACCTCACTAGATGGGACAGGAGGGGTCCAGTAGGGTAACCTTCCAAGCAAAAGGTTGGCCTTTTGGTTGAGAGGCTCCAGCACAGAGTGAGTAGCCCAAGAAAGTCATGTGAAGACCAGTGCAGAGACTCAAACAGAGGGGACCACCAGCGTGGGTAACTAGAAGGTGAGTCTTCCCAGAGTTTACAGAGAGGAAAGGGACAAGGTATGCATGTTTGTGGGGAGTGGCATGGGGGCTGCTGCCTTAGTGCCTGAGGTGGGAGCCAGGAGGTGGAATATTAGACCCCTCGGGCCTGAAGGCGACTCTTCCAGACAACTCTGGGCTGCTGACTGGCCTCGCTGAGTAGATGGTATGATATAAATATTTAGGCCCCACTGTTCTCACTTTACTCTGGGGAGGACCCGAGACTTCACAGATGCAGGGCTATGATTGATACCATGTACTTGACAGCGGTTGAAAAAGTAGCCTGGACCTGGCCCAGCAGGGAATCTAGGAGATTCTTGGCCCTTGTAGCAGAAGGGAAGGGGCAGGAGGGGAGGAGGGGGCAGGGAAGGCCTCCACACACACCCTCATTTGTCCTGTCCCTTCAGCAGCAGCCCGTGTGAGCACCTGTGAGGAGGTACACAGAGACAATGATTCCTAAGGCGCTCTGTCTGGCTACAGCACTGGTGGCTCCGGAGAGCGAGGGAGAGTGGGGAGAGAGTGGAGAAGGAGCCGGAGGTGAGAGGGTAGGCGCCGAGGAGAAAGAAAACCCAGCCTGTTGGTGGTTTTTTTTTTTTTTTTAAGAGCCACAAACTGAGATCAAAGGTGATATTTTTACAGCAACTGAAATAGAAAACCACTGGACACACAGTGGGAGGGGCCACTGCAACACAGGCCCCTGTATGCAGCCGTGGCCACACACTCTGCCCTCTGCCCAGTGCCATGGGGTGTGGGGGCAGTGTGGCCTCCATCTTCCTAACCCGAGAAAAACGTGAAAGGGATGAGCTACGCGCGCCTGGCCCTCGGTGCTGGGATAGGAGAGGGACTCCAGACACCTTCCACCAAGACCATGGTCATTCTTTCTTTGGTGTCAGAGTTGTGCCAGGCCCTATTCGTCCTGCAGATCTCTGTGAGGGAGGGTTACCCTGCGTTACAAGCAGAAAAGCAAGGGGAAAAGGGACATGGTCAAGTCCTATAAGGAAGTGGAAACACATTCAGACCCTAGGGCTCCAAGCCCAACATCCATTCTGTTCTGAAGTCACTCGCTCAAACAGCAAGTTATCTATTGAGCATCTGCTGTTACTGGTCCTAGCTGGCCCTGGCTGGACAGGGCCACACTCTGCTAGTCCTGGTTCGCAAAGTGTGTCCCCAGACTAGAAGCGTCAGCATCACCTGGGAACATTCTAGAAATGCAAGTTCCAGGCCCCCACCCAGAAACTCCAGCGTGCACCAACCCTCCAGGGTTTAGCAAACTTTCCAGTGACTGGTGCTCACTGAGTTTGGGAACCACTTCCTGCAGTACCTGTGCCCACATCCTGTGCTTCGGGGACAATGATAACACACCTCTCACAACATCGAGGCCAATGTCAGCTAACATGTGTGCTGGATGTTCATCTTGTGCCTGAAAAGGCAGCCTTCTAAGTTCTTTACAAATATGAGCTCATTTCACGTCAAAACCAGGAGATAGGAACTAACTCCCTCACTTCACAGATGAGGAAATGAAGGCCAGGCTTGCACAGCTAGTAAGTGGCAGAATTCTAGAACCCCAGCTCTTCACAGCTGGGTCCAGAATGTGTTCTGGGCATGGCTGAGGATGTGATGATGGCAATTAATATTACCTCACCTGAATTTGAGATGATAATTCTCATTTTGTAAATATAAAATCTGCTGCCTTGTCGAGATCCAGGAGTGAGTCAGCCGCAAGTCAGCCTTAGTGTGTGAAACCCCAGTGCAGCCCATAGTTCCTTGCCATCCATGCAGTTTTGAGAACATAATATACCATCCTAGTCCTCTGGAGACATCCCAGTTTGCTGCAGGGAAGAGCATGCGCTCTGACAGAGATGGGTTGGAACCGCAGCTTGGCAACTTCAGGTCTGTGTGAACTTAGGTAAGTCCCCTCACCTCTCTGAAACTGTTTCCTCATCCTAACCTTGCAGGGTTCCTGTTAGGGTTCGAGAAGATGTCATTTGTGCCCAGCCCAGAGCTAGCACAGAGCTGGTCATCAACAAGTGACTTGCCCTTCTCTGCTCCTACCTCAGTAGAAAAACCAACTCTGGATTCAGAAAAAGTTTGAAAGAAAACATAAGTTCCTGAATGATTAGGCTGACCATATTTCTTTGATAACAAAGATGGGACATTGGGATGGCAAATATGGGACAGGATGATGCACTGGTGACTAAGGGGAGAGAGAAGGAGGAGCAATCTGAGCAGGAACAGAGCAACCAGGCCAGCAACAAGTAAGTACTATGTGATGCTGATGAGTGATTGCACAGTAATGATGTGGTCTGGAGGGACTTCATACAAATGGCCAAGACAGATGCAAGGAATTTTGGCACATTAAGCAACAAATTTGATGCCCCTGTAAGTCCTGCTCTAAATGTACCTGCCTAAAACACATGCCACTTTAACCATCCCAGTGCCAGAAATGCCCAGAAACCTCCAAAGTGCCAGAGGTAACTCCCACTGTGCCAGAGATAACCTCATAGTGCTGGAAATAACCCCCAGAGTACTCACTGCAGCTCAACCACACTATGGCATTCTGCTTCTTTTGAAGAAACAGACTTATGAGATGGGAAGGAATCCTCTTTCCACAGCTCCTGATTCCTTGCAGCGGGTGGGAACTGTAGTAGCAGCCTTGGCATGCCGCAGTCAGTGCTGACAAGGGTCATCTTTAATGCAGGACAAAATGGGCAGCTGCTTCTGGGTCCCCTCAACAGACTGAGCCTGAGGCAACTCGACTACCCCTTTTGCCCAATGTTAAAGATGGCCGTGGATTATTAAAAGCAGGACAAAATTGACATATCAAAATGACAGGATGGTCAGGAAATTGGAAAAAGAAAAGTGCTGTCCCACTTAAAAGAGTATGTTTGAATGATCAAAATGCATTTGTGCTCTAGCCTTCCTGTTCTTTTCCAGATTTCTTAGAGACAGGTGTCCAGCCAGGGCTGTGAGGGTTAAACACCAGCAACTGCTACATCCAAGTCAGCAGTTAAGTAACCTGTGCAGGGGAAGAGGAGGCGTCCTCTGTGTCACCACCACTCGCCAGGCCAGGCGTCCGCAATCAGTGTGAGCATCTGAGCATCCGCCTGCTGAGAGACTGTTTGGCCCGGACATCTGAAGCTCATTAGCTGCCTGCTCCCCAGGGACTGACCCCGCTTGGTGAGAATTATCCAGACAGAGTCACAGAGGATGGAGCAAACGAAGACCAGGTGAGGTAGGGCCACGAAAGGAAGGGGAACACAGTCTCCAAGCAGCCTTTGGGGACTCCTGGAGTGCAAAGGAGTCTGGGAGAAAGTGCTGGCCTGGCCCAACTCCAGTCCAACCATGGGCTCCCTGGCTATACGAACTGGAGATGGTTAAGGGGTCCCTTTCCTCTGTGAGCCACAGTTGCCCTGTGTGTGCATTAGAGGAGGGGCAAGCAAACACACCGAGGCCTTCCAGCCCTTAGACTCTTGGATCTCAGTATGACCTAAGAATTCCTGGCCTCTGAGCCCAGTGCTGGCGGGAGGTGGGTGATGGGTGGCGGGTGAGGAGATAATTCAGGATGGAGAGCACGAAGATCAAAGGGAAGCTGAGAGGAAGATGAGAAGGTCACTCCAAATTTCAGAACCAGTCAGCAAGTCACCCTCTTGGTGTCCCTCAGTGACTAAGACAGTCATGCAGGTCAGAGGCAAGAAAATATGTGAGCTGAGCCTCCCAGAGACTCCCCCATCCACCTTTCTGTCCAGAAGGACCACAGCTAACTTGCACTCAGCAGTTGTTATTGACTTCTTCTTGCCAGCTACTCCCCAACACTATATAACTTAAAATAATTTAACCCTTTCCATAGGTGCAGGTCCTGGGTGATTGACCAGTCTGGCTCTCATCTGGTTGGTCCTGACATTGGCCTTCCTCAAAACACCTAGAGAGAACAGACTGGCTCTCAGTGTCTCAACCAAGATTGACTCTTTCTCCCAACACTGTTATAGCCAGTACCAGCAGTCTCCCTGCCCACTGACATGAGTGTTCTGGTTCCTCCCCAGGCCCTCCCCTCCTGGGAGCAGGATCTCTGGAAAGCTGATGCCTAGAAGGCCTGGAGTCTGAGCAAAGGGGTGAGGAAGGCTAGTGCAGAAGGTGTTCACAGAGCTGGGTGGAACCCCATACTCCATCTCCACTCTGAATAGAGAAGCCCTCTGCAGGGACTGGTGTGCGGGGCATGTCCCTCAGACATCTCTTCCCTTCTGGACAGCATTGAGCATGCA
>RJWH01002248.1:0-252203 GCA_004363575.1 Solenodon paradoxus | reverse complement strand
GTAAACAGAGACAGGCAAGCAGGAAGCAGCATTTTTTTCGTTGCTTATTTTGGTTTTTCCTCCCAGAACCAGGTCATGAACCAGGGTTTAGGATACACATGGGCTGCCTCTGGAGGACTTTATTTCTAAGCTACCAGGGTACACCACAAAAACTTTATGAGGGCCAGGACATTAAAGATAGGTCTTGACTAATGGAGGAGAGACTGGTAAAAAAGGAGGATGCTCCCCAAAGGGAATGAGATATATGAGTGGGTTGGAGAGCAACTAGTTTGGAGAGAACAGACGGTGGTGGAGACTGAGTTAACGACTAACTGTGGAGGACCTGTTTTGTTGTCAATGAAAAATGATCCAGCCAGTCGTAATGCCACTCTTCTGGAGATGTTTTTGTGGTGGTGGTAAACTTAAACTGAAATATCAAATTTGAATTTAGGTGAAGTACTGTTGGATTTTGTTAATGATAGTGTTTTGTGGTTCTTGACATGAGAACAAAGAGGCTTAGAGACAGGAAATCCGTGGCTGTGGTAAAGACTGCCTTGCTTCATATTAAAAGAAACTGTTGCAAGGTGTTTCTTTAGACCAAGACTGCATCAGGAGAGCAGATAGATTATGGAAATGTAAAATATTGGATGAATACATGCCAGGTCTCCTAGATTGTGCCTTCAGTTACTCAACCCTGGCAATCTCATAAAAAGGCAAAGAAAATATGCTAAATTAAATTTGACACAGAATCCTTCAATAGGCATGAGAGAATCATTCAAATATTTGTTTAAAACTATTATTCTTTGTCTTGGAATAAAATCAGCAAAATATTTTAACATATAACAGAAAAAAACAGTAAGGAAAAAAAAGAAGTATCATTCTAATATTAAATGTCACAGGTCAGTTTCCCTGAAAAGAGACCTTGAGTAGGTATTCACCTGCAAGCAGTTACTATGTGGTTGAGTGAGTTGATGGTCGTCCATGAGTGATATAACATGTTATCCCTCATCCCAGCCATTTCCTAAGCTGTAGCTTCTGTACTTGACTATTTACAATCAGTAATGAGCACAGGAGAATTATAAAGTAAGTACCTTAGTGGATCACTTGGATGTCAAATGATTTCTTCCCTGCTCCGGTTGAACGCCAGCAGCCTTGTCTCCTACTGAAAATCAGCATCATTGCATGTGCCAATATGGTGACACTGTTGCTCACATGTTGAGCTCTGAGTGCGAGAATTCTGCAATGACTAGAGAGTCAACTTTGTCTAAAAGTTTAATAGGGCACTCACTGTATACTCTGGTGGGAGCATCCCTCTCAGGGAACCAGAATTTCTTGATCTGTAGACCCTAGAATTGAAAGCAAAATAATCAAAACTCCAAATAGGTCACTGAGAAGTATTATCATTGGAACTACTCTTATCTGCATCTCTTGGTTCCTGTACTCATATATTTTATATTGTGGGTCATAAGAACAATATCAAGGATATATATTTGGGGTATGTGTCACATCCTGAAGAATGGTGCCCCATTAGTCAAGCTAGTACCTCAACTCCACAGTCATAGACTCTTTGGGTGGTTTCTGAGTAATATGGAATGTAAGGCACCAGTAGATCTCAGGGCCATGTGCGCCCTGGTGAACTGCTTTTTACTTTAAAGCAGTTGCTTTGATTTTCTTATTTTTATGTGGATTCCATGTTGGCGGATCAAAACTCTGTAAGACATCACATAGTAGGTTTCTGGTTAAGATCCTAAAAGTTAAACTATATCTAGAGTAGATGTTGATTCCAGTCAATATGACTCACTAGCTATTACAGTGTAAAAGAAATAAAACATACTCATTTGTCACCAAATGACTGGTTCATCTCCTCCTACCATATTGGGAACTCGGTTGGTTTCAGTTACTGAAGTTGTTGGTCTTAAAGCTCATGTTGAACATTTGCCAGTGGCTAAGGACAGAGTCTTTGTAACCATAAATAATGCATTAAATTCTGTTCACCAGTTGTAGTGAATATTCTCTGATATTAATGTGCAATACAAGCATTTTCAGACTCCATGCTCTCTCCAACACATGTACCCACATACATCTTACCCATCTCCTTATCTTTAATCTTGCAATTTTATCATTCTAGGACCTCGAAAAGTAGCCAAATCATTTGCCACTGCATATGAATCCATGTGTACTCAGAGATGACTATTTCTTTTTCCATGCAAAGTAGATGACCAGGAACATTGTCCCAAACTTTATACAGTGCTATAATTTTCTGTAACTGCTATTTTTCAAGGCCACCACTAATTGGGGTTACAGTGAAATAGCAGTTCATTTTCAGCTGACACCATATTCTGAATCTAGATTTGTCTCTCCTTAACTCCTCTGCTGGTCTCCATGTCTATGTGGTTGGGCAATATAAACTGTCATCCACGAAGGATGACATGTAATTCTACCAGTCGACAGAATTTATGAACCTAGCCTAGTCTTTCCCTTTCCTCCCTTATTTAATTTTGTCACTTCTCTGTTTTATAAGAGAGAAGTGCTGCTTCAACCACTGAGGATGAACCACTGCGGATGACAGGCATCTACATTATTTGTGCAGTTTACTTGTATTCATTTGCTTGCTCTGGGGGATATCACTTTCGTCTTACAAGGGATTGATTAAACTAGACCTACCTGATCTCATGATTTGATGGGTCTGTGGGAACACATCTGGAAGTGGGTGATTCTGTTCTTTTTGTTTTCCATGTCTGTGGATAGATCCTTCACTCTACTAAGGCTTAGTAACATATCAAGAGCTGTTTTCAGAATGATTAGTTCTCCTCTGCAGTTAGAATGGCATTCAGTACCCATGCCATTACTCTATTAGGAGCTACCCCAAAAGTTACAAGAATGTTTCAATCACACATATTTAATACAGTGAGTCTTCCAAGTCTTAGGGCTTAAGCAGCAAGGATGTCTGAATTGCAACTGAATCAGTTTGGAAGACCTTTCCTTCTCTGATCCCCTACAAAGCTGACAGTCTCCCTTATCACTCAGTGAATGGTTTTATTGATTTATTTTTCAAGCATAGGGTATGCTGTCTCCAGAAGAGTTCTGGTAAGTATTATACTTCCTTCTAATGGGGAGGCAAACAATAAAATCCTTTGTTGTTTGGACAATTCTTCATACTTTATTTTTGGATGTCTCAGTCTGCCCTAGACCTTTGGACTCCTAAAATCTTTACTAATGTGCTATGTCAGTGAGTCTTTGTAGAGCTCATCTGTCACCTCAGTCATGGTTATTCCTTACCAAGGCCTACTTGCCACTTTTTGCTCGTCAAGTCTCAGTAACATTTTTACTTAAATAGTGGACCAAAGTGATTTTTTGCAAAATGTTCAAATATTCAGATCTTTTCAGATTATAATGAGAGAGATAGAGAGAGAGGCAGACATACTGAAGCTATAAGACAATATTGAAAGTATATACTTCTGCTCATTCCACATATATGTGAACAATTTGAGGTGCTCTTTCCTGATAGGGAAAGAACTAATTTTCCAGATCAATGGCCACATACTGCATTCCTAAATTCATGTTAATTTGTTCTAGTAAAGATAGCATACCTGGAATGTCAAATATAATTGAACTACGACTTAATTGAGTTTCTGGAAACACTAACCTACATATCCATCCTGTTTCTCTGGCACCAGATTGGTGAATTAAATAGTGCTGTGAAAAGGACCACCAGACTTGTGTCCTCTAGATATTTAAGGGTGATACTAACGTCTGCTATATTCCAAAGTTGTGATTTTTAAAATTTTTATTGTGATATAATTAATATACCATATAATTCACCAATTTAAGCTTTAAAATTCAATATTTTTAATATATTCAGACTTGGGCAAGATTGTTTTGGATTGTTCATCTTTGAGGAAGTTTCAAAAGAGTCCTCTTGACTTTCACTGCTGCAGTAGTTCTTCACAGATAAAGGAACTAATGTGGAAATCCTGCCGACTCACAACATATCCACTTGAATCAGACACTTGAAGACCAGAGAAATGACCAATGGGTTTGCCCATGGATTCAGTGGACTCACTGTGATTTGGATTTGGGACGGGACTCATATATCACCAGAGGTCTATTAGCCACCAATCTAATGGATATATGGAATTAGGATACCACCAATCTAATGGATATATGGAATTAGGATACTTAAGTTCTCTAAATGTTTAAGATTCCTCCTTTTCCAAAATATAGTTATAATGTCATGGTTCCCTTTGGAGAAAGACTGGGGGAATCTATATATCCATGATGGTGTTGCAAGTTGTTTTCTCATGGTTAGCCAGTGTTCCCATATTCAGTGGTTCCAAGTTCTAAGATCTAGCTCAAGAACTTAGCTCAGGTCTGGAAACTGGGGAATGAATAATGACTTGTTATTTGGATGAACTTCTGTACAATGATAGTGTGCAATTGATTCATTTTATTTGCATGGATTGAACACCCAAGTAGACTGTCCCATTCATCCTTCTATGGAAATACCATGTTCTATAAACTATCTCCATAGCTCTCTGTGTGTCAAGTTTCCTTCCACTTCAAGCCTCTCCCACCATTAACTCTGGTCTAGGGAGGAGAGTCTCCAATAAACTTTTTAATGCCATTGCCTGTCTCCCCAGCATATTCTTTATTGCTTTAGTAATGGGAGGTTCTTCTAGACCTGGAATAGAATATACTCACCTGGCGGTTTTCTTGGATTTATGTTGCTTTCAACTCTAGATGCCCACTTTTGAGCTCTTTCTTTTCTTTACCATTTGTCCCTGATAGTTCTGATATTTCCACTTCACTTAGGATAGGCCAAGCATCCTAGAGGTTATTTTTAATAATGGCATCTCCCAAAGTTCTTGCCTGTGTGGTAAATCCTGTAGGGGAGAGTGAGCCTGAATCAATAAACACATCCTTATTCAACTTAGTGTTCTACCTCCCTTGTTACAGGACTCTCAACACCCAGCATCTTATGCACTCCCATACATGTTGGCTAGGTCCTTCAATACATCTGGTATCTAGTGACTACCTATTCTAAAAGAGCTTTCAATTCCCTGGCCTGGTTATATTGTTATCTAATTGTAGTTGCTTTTCTAGTAGTCAGGAGAGTAAGTGGGGCTATAGCTTCAGCAGAGAATCTACTCTTTCAGAGCAGAAAATTATGCTTTGTCTTTAAGGAAGGGGAGAATGATAGTCATTAAGGAATGATGAGACATTTCAATAGTCCCATTTTCCAAAGGACTCTGGGGATTCAGGATCTTTTAGCACATTTCCCCAGATGTCCCCTTTCCACATATCAGGGTCCCACTCTTTTTCCATCAGTGCCCTGACACTGGCATATCAGACATGATCTGGTTAAGAATTCAACATGCTCTGGAGAAAGTTCTCTTTTAATTAAGTTCTGGGTCTGATCCTCAGCACTTTCAGCTCTTTAGCTGCAGGAAATGAGTCTCTATATCCTATCACAGAGAGTATCTGACTTGCCCTCTCTATCTTTAGTTGGTGATTCACTATCTTCCTTTAATATGCCAAATTTTTTATGGTACAGGTGAAAATGAAGGCAAATGGGCAGGCAGGAAAAGAGAGAAGGAAGAAGCACTTTATTTATTATTTAGTCATTCATATTCATTGTTTCTTGGGCCCCAGGTCTTGAACCAAGGACCTTGGGATGTACATAGACTATATTCAGTGGAATAAGCTTCTAGATCATTAAGTCATGCTTGATTCTACTATTCTTATAGTTGCTATTTTACCCAAATCACTCAAAATCCTAAGATATTGCACCTACCAGGATATTTCCTTCCTTCCTTCCTTCTGTGCAGGTAGGAGTGAAGATAGGTAGGCAAACAGGCAGTAAAAGAGAGAAAGAAGAAGCATTTCATGTATTTTCATTTTATCTGTACATCTGAACTGGTTCCTGCAACCCTGGAACATGAACTGAGGTCCTTGGGACTCATATGGACTGCATTCAGTCTGAGGTGATGAACCTAACCTCTACTCCAAGAGGACGTGCCAATCCATACCTTTTAACCAAAGTCTCATCCAAGTTCACCACTGTAAAAATTCTAACAATTGCATAAGAAGTTCATTTCTGGGACTCTGAGTACTCCACTTACCTCAAGTTAGAGCCCTTATCATCAAATTGTCAGCTGTGGATCTAGTTTCAAAATCACATTTCTGAGTATGCTTTCTAGTTCCTTCCCAGTGACAGCTTCTTAGGTTGGGTCCCCCAGGAAACAACTCTAAGACTCTAGAATGTATGTGCCACGTTATTGGAGGAGTGTCTTCACTGGGGAACAACATAGGCAAGAGACAGAGTGGGAATAGGGTGAAAGGTAAATTACATCGTGATGAGTTGCAAAGAGGTTTGACCTGATCCCTGGAGATTCCTGAAACAGAAATAGATTTTTAGAATTGTCTCAATTAAGTCAAAGGGATCAACACCTTTGTATCCCCGCTTTAACAACACATTAAACTGAAGCAGGTCTCAAGAAAGAGTCTTAATATTGACTGAGGTGACTTTCAAGGTTACTGAGGTTGTCTTCCAAGGACAATTCCTGGAGATAAACTCAATTAGGTACACTGGTATAGCAGTTGAGGAAATGATACTGTGTTTCTGAGCACATAATAATATTTATTTCAACTGGAGTCTTCCTAAAGTAATAATCAAAGTATGAAACCAATATATATTTAGGCATTAAAGGAGGGAAATATGCAGAATATGTAATCTTTTAATATTTGTATTACAAGAAGTAAGTGTAGAGATAAAAGAACAGAAACACTATGCCTTTGGGGCCAGTCCACCTTTAATGATTAATATTTCCCCTCTAGCTAAATTTGACTTTAAAGAAATCCCTGCCCACCATACTGGGTTTGAGGACCCAGAAGAGTCAAGCAATGAGAATTTTATAATAATTCTATAATCAACTCTGGGCAGAGGAAATTTTTCAAAAATGACACGTCTGGCATTAGGAATTCTGGGTTCTTAAGGAAAACACAAGGGAGTAACTCTTATTTCACAGCTACTAAAAATTTTTTTGACTAGTTCTGTTTTGCCACTTAAGGCATCTCTTTTACATAAATATTAGAGAAAGCATAGACTGAATCCAGACTTCTTGCATTCAAGTCTGTCTGATACCCAGTGCCTATATGTCAAACAAGTTTCTTAATCTCTCTGTGACTCAGTTTCATTAGAACGAAATACAGGAACAATAGTGGACCTACCTGGTAGGTTGATTGTGAGGATTAAATGAGTTAAATATTTTGCATTATGACTGGTGTCACTCACTGAGTATGTTTATTGATTTGTCATCCAAGAACATGTTTTGCTATCCCTTCATATATAATCGTCCCAATTTATTGTAGTCGCTTAATGGATTCAATATGCCACTAACTACACTCTCTGTGAAGGTGGTCTTTACCACATATTGCAGATCCCACATATTGGAGCACATGCCAAATAGTTGACTGAGATTAAGTGTAGAATCTGTACCCCAAATAATCCATTTGTACCATGACTGACACTAGAAACCTAGACTCTTGGTACCAAACAGGGAATGAGTTCCTATCCTAGATTTTAATATTTCTGTGTTTTGCAGTTCATAAATATCATTTTACATTCTTTTTTATTATTTTCTAACATATTAAGGTTAGCTATATTATGAGCCCTGTTACTGTAAAAAAAAAAAAGTTTTGTTTTGTTTTTTTAAAGAATTCAATCTTGGTAAACAGGAAAGTTTTCTTTTTCTACACCATTGCTCTCAACATGTTTAGTTTGATGGTGCTTTCTTTGCCCCTTGATGACACCTGGGGCAGGTAAATCCTATCGCTTTCTGAGAACTTTCAGTTAAAAGAAGTTTATGTGTTCTACATTCCAGAAGAGACTACAACATGACTTAAATCTTACTTGAGTTAAAAGAAATTCCTTTCCCACTGAATTAGGGTTTGTGATCATGCATTAGTAAAAGGTCTGTTCATTTACTCTTTATTCCTCTTACCTGATGTAAAAGAAATCCTAAACAGCACAATGAAGGAGAGAAGATATCAGAACAAGTGTGTAAACTCTCTCTCTCTCTCTCTCCCTCTCTCCCACCCCCCACCTCCCAATTCCAACCACTCCATCTCTCTCTCTCCCCCAACCCCTGCAATTTTATTCTCTCCTGGCTACCACTAGGCTATCAATACCACTTGCTCTGGGACATATATCCAAATGGAAACATGCTATTTTTCATTTCTTGGAGAACGTCTGTGGGGACTTTTGTGCTACATGGTTCCTTCTTATTGATGATACCATCTCTGGCTGACATCTGATCATGTCCAAGTCCAGTCCTATACTTGGAGGGGTTATCCCTCTGTCTATTACTGCTGAGTTTCTACTGCCTCACTGGTTCACCTTAATAAATGGGGACCTTCAACATGGATTCATTCTGCTTTGATGATTGCAGATGTTGAGACTGATGACTGTGTATGACTCCCTGTCCTTAGGCCTTACCATCAGGGTACTCCTTCAGTTATCAATTCAACTTCAGCATTATCCATGTAAGAGTCAGTTATAATGACTTTTCTATTCATCTATGCTCCACAGCTCTAGAAGACCGGGGTAAGCTATTAAAAATTCTTTCATTGTACCTCATATCTTTGTATAGTGAGCTAGAAAGGACTTATGAACTTCTGAAGTTCAGCAAATATAGATGTGATATTATGGCATTTGGATTATTCATTTGGGTAGTAGCCCTTGAGGGACAAGTTGGGGGTTTGCTGAGGGAAGGAAGAGAGAATATATGAAAAGTCATGATCCTTTCCATCAGTCTAGCAATTCCTACCTGAAAAGACAACTATGCCCCTTCCAAGAAAGCCCATTCAAATCCTTAACCTCTCCTTTATACACTCTGGACATGGGTGATGGTCTTACGATGGCATGATTGTTTGACATAGCTTCAAAACATATTGCCGGGCTATGTCCTGGTGGAGCAGTGGTTAAGTCAATGTCCTCCAAAAGAGCACAGGTCATATACCCCTGGGTTCAAGTCCTGTGTCTGGGGGAAACAACCAGTGTGAGCAACTCAATAAAAATACAAAAATAAAGATGTTTCTTCCTCCTCTCTTTTCCTGCCTGCCTGCCACGCATCTTCATTCCTGCCTGCACCTTTCCTTTAATAATAAAAAAATAAAATAAAATAAAAAGTCTTATAGGGATATGTACATTAACTCTTCTTCAGTGAATTCTTAATTTTATGATTTATGACCCTGATAATTTAGCCAAAATTGTAAGAGATTTTGAAAAGTCAATTTATCTTTGGGGATACTGGATAATTTACTTAAATGTCTTTGTTCTTCGGCTTTTTCACTTGCAAAAGAAGCCGACAGTACTTATGTATAGTGTTGTTGTGAAGCTAAAGTAAGGTAATCATACAAAACTCATGACTGTTTAACACAGTTCTTAGAATACTAAGAATTCAATCATGTTAGCCACCCCATTTTTATAGTTATGTAGCTATAAATAAATGTTGATGGAGTATATATTTACTCATTTAACATATGTGTATCAACACAACTGTTCTAGGTACCTCGGGAGATGTACTGCATAAGGAGGCAGCTTTGTGAAGCTTACCTTCTAGTGACAGGGAACACGTTATACACAATCACACAAAACATATACTGTGTCAGGCAAAGACGAGTGCTTTGAAGAAAAATAAAGCAGGAAGAATGGATCAGGAGAAGTGCTGTGATTTGAAGTGACGGAGGAACTCACTGAAGAGGTGACATTTGGGCAGAGATTTGAGGTAGAGAATATTAGTCAGCATGTTAACAGAAAATGTGCTCATTAAGTTCAGTATGGTGATCTCCAAAGGTATGGCACGATTTATAACTCAAACAGGTAATGAAGCCTCTACTCACCGAACAAAAGTGACCTTAAAACAAGCAGATCATTCAGTTTTTCGAGAGACCATTTGTAGTACTAATGAAAACGTCCTTGCTTTTGTCCCCTGTTGTGTTCAGGCTACCCTAAAACCATGTCTTTAGATCAAGTCTGATCACTGCAGCTCTATCAGCTCTAATCTACTATTATTGTACCTGAGCCAGGTTGGAGTGATGGTAAATGTGCAGGAGGGAAAATGGTCTATAATCTGTAATCTTTAATCTTATGACTCAGTCTCAGAATTTTAGGGGGACTGTGTCACTGGATTTGACTTTCACTTTAGCTTCTTCTTACCCCCTTAGATAAGACATGAAGGCGTTTGGTTGGGTAAAAACCCTTCCCCTAAATGGGCTCTGCTGAAGTCTTTCCCCTGGAGAGTAGGTCTTTTTTTAGGGAATGCCATAGACCTATTTCAGAATGTTTTGTTTTCTCTCCCACCACCTTCCAGAAGCAGGATGGGATATTTCTTGATACTTGTCTGAAAATTTAGAAGTAAAACCTATGAAAGTATAGAGGTGAAATCTTGTGTTTTTAAACAATTGCTTATTGAAACATAGTCTGCATGCATATCATGCACACAGATCATAAGTGTAAAGCTTGATATATTTTAGTCAAAAGAAAATACCAAGGAGCCAGAAGCCTCATTTAAGAAGCAGAACATCTACAGCATCCAGTATCCAATTCAGGACTACTTCCTGTAACTTACCTTTTCCAAGGCAACTATTATCCTAACTTCACAGTGTAGATGACTTTTACCTGCTGTCCAACTTTATGCAAATGAAATCTAATAGAAGGCATTTCTGTGTGTCTGACTTTATTTCAATCAACTTCATGTTTATGAAATTAAACTGTGTTGTTGCATATAGAGTTCGATCTTGAGCCCTCATTATTGCGTAGTATTTCCTACTAGGTGACTGTATGCATATTTTATCTGTAACTGTTCATCTACTCGATTAAGCATTTGGTTGTTTCTCTTTTTCTCTCCTAAAGATAGTGCTGCATTTTGTCTCCATGACCTAGGCAATTTCAAAAGGCCTAGCTTTTCTGAATTCTCTGTCTCTGGCAGTTGCCTGCTGACGAAACTCTGTGTCCACATTGTCTCTCACCGCGCTCTAAAAATCAGTAATATCTGCTTGCCACTGGTCCTTATTTCTTTTATTTTGTGGATTAAAACAACCATCATTATTTTATTATTTCTCATAGCTTTGGGTAAAAATCTTGGAAACTTCCCAACTTAAGGTCTCCCATGAATTTGTAGTTAGAGTCATCATGTGGAGCTGAAATAGTGAGAGATTGCTCTTCATGTTATCCTGGGGCCTCTCTCTTCGTGAGGTCTTGAGTCTCTCCCTATGGGTTCTATGCGTGGCCTAACATTGTGGCCCAAGGACAGTTGGAATGCTTACTTGTTGTGAAAGAACTTAGATCCTCGTATGTAAGCCTTCAGAATGCTGTGTGTACGTATGTGTATCATTTTGAAGATTCTAGAGAACTGCTGAATAATAGAGAGAGAGAGAGAGAGAGAGAGAGAGAGAGAGAGAGAGAGAGAGAGAGAGAGAGAGAGAGAGACTATAGACAAAAGTAAAAATAAAAATCTTTTTTTGATGATTTCTCTTTTCTTGTTCCTAGGAAAGCTTGCAAGGGCTTCTTTGAAAAAATAATTTTTACTATTTTATTTGTTTGCTTTTTATTTTTTTTAAGAGAGAAGACTCTATTCAATATTGTCTCCAAAGATTACATCTCTTCCGGAGCAGAATCAATATAGAATAAGCTACTTTGAGATTTGTAGATTATCCACGCTAAACAAAGTATCACGAATTCATGCTTATAACTTTTGGTATAACCCATTTTCAGAAGTGTTGAGGACAGCACTTATAATCCATGCTATCCTCAAAGACTCTGTGCTGATCTGCAATCTAACAGACAGGAAGACGGATAAATGCACTGACATCATTTTGACATCCACTGACATAACTGATTATATTTTTGGAAGTGTTAAAAAGATCAGTGCATACTGTCATTTTAAGACTTGTTACTACTGGATTTGCATTGAGAATGGAAGGAGGGAAAAAGAATTAACTCTAAATGTGCTTCAACCAGGGGAAAAGTATTAAAACAGTTAATTGCCTCAAAGAGAGAGTGAATCAATTAGGGAAAAAGGAAATAAATCATCAAGAGGAAGAAAATTCTGAAACACAAATACAGAATTATTTTTTTTTCTTTAGGTTTAGCATTTTTTCTTTGTAATTTAAACGAATGAAGGGTACTAAAGTGTTCTATATTTTTTTTAAAAAAATCACATGTCATATGAGACCTATTATCAAATTCCTAAGCAAAGCAGTTGCTAACAATTTAAAACATGCTATGCTACACGAATGATAAAATTAAAATACTCCAATTTTTGGCTTCCAGAGCCTAACAGAAAAATGGAGGTGCCAAGAAAGGAGATGAAGAGGTTGCGTCCTTTTTTCTTGATCTGAATGGAAAATATGGAACCATGCATATTGATGGTCTACAGGAAAACATATGTTGTTCTCTATGTTTTTTCGTGGCATCTTTTAGCCCTTCATCCTAAAGTACTCCTTACAGAAAGAAAATTTGATGCTGTTTTTTACCCTGTACTTTCTAATTGGGTAAAGAATATTATTCTTTGAGGTGGTGGCCTAAAATGTGAAGATAAAACATATACTTGACCTCACCAGGTGCCCTCTCTTACACCCTACATATTCAAGACCGAGTCTGCTCAGCACTGACCGGGGTGTCCAGTCCTGCTCACTCCCAGCTCTCAGAGTTGGTACTATTCCCAGAGAAGGCCATGAGGTTGGAAAACTCTGAATCCACCGTATTGTAGAGTTTTTCAGGTACTCAGGCACTTTCCAAGATAATTTAGTCTGCGAATTGATGTCAGAATCATAGGTATAGGGAAGAAATGTTGATTGTTTCCCCTATTAGCAAAGACAGATGGTGCTTCAGAGAGGAAACTTCCCTTCACTGCTTCAGTCTGGTGTCAGAGAGTTCAAAGCGAAAGTTGTTTCTGGCTTCCAAGACTATAGCTTCTTTTATTATAGTAAAATACTATCACTGCCTAATACAGTGTCCACAGTGAAAAAATAGGAATCTTAATAGTAAGCACTTATATATTGCCATTTAATCATAGCCTGTACTATAGACAGGTTAGAGGTGTTATTATTAACCCCATTTCACAGTTTAGAAAATAGAGGCACACACAGAGAAGTTAGGTTAATTATATAAGATTATATAGGGCAGAAGAAATGCCCACAGTATGTAAGTACCATCTCCAATGATGAAGTTCACAAAGTCGTGGTTGGATTACTCTACTTCTCTTACCACTTGAATGGCTGCTAGATTTCTGGCCTGGGCACAGACAACCCACCCTTTCAGAGATACTCTGTCTAAGAGAATGCCTTGCAAAACAACTCAGGAGGAGAGGGCTATAGTTCTTTAAATGTATTTCTTAGCCCAGAATGCTAGACTATTCTGAATCAGATCTTTCAGATTTTCAAACTCAAGATCAAAAACACTTTTTTTCTTTTTCTCCACTGTAATCCCTTGCTTCTGTCTTGTGGTGACTTTATTTCAGGGATTTCATTACCGCTGTCTATGACTAAATCTTCATCAAGCCTTCTCTTTCTATATCCAAAAATTTTACTTATTTTAATGATTTTCTCACTGAATGGAATCCCACTGAATGATGAAAATCTAGTGTGCAAAGAGGTGTGATATGATGATGATGATGATGATGATGATGATGAAAATGAGCTTTTTTTGCTACAACATGGCTCAGAATATAACTTTGGCCCATAGTACGTAACATAGTTACAGATATGTTAGTATCCATCCATTCTGTCTGTGTAGAGCTTCCACGTGAATGAGTAGTCAAATTATTTACCTAAGGTTTGGGCAAGTGGATTTGAAGTTTCTTCTGGTTGTAGAAAAAAAGAAGTGTTAATCTGGAAGTTGTCAAACAGCTGCACCAACTACACCCACTACACCAAACCCCTACATCTCTCTTGCTGCTTCGTATTTGCTGCACACACTGCAAAGAGTTTTCTTGCTGCGTGATCCTTCCCGGCTGAAGAACTCCTAAGAACACTTGACAGCTGTTTTCATTCCACAAGCATTTTTTGAGTGCCCAAATATGTTAGAGACAGTGTCGAAAGACACAGATTTGAGTGAGAAAAAGTCCTTTTCTCCAAGGAATGTTTCTGATCCGTTTGGGTAATCATCTGTGAGTCTAAGGATGTGAGATAACTAATGCAAAACATGTTTCCTCCCTCAAGTAAATTTCATCTAGCGAAGCCTGGACTCTGATTTTCAATGGTTAGCCAAAAAGCAAAAACACATTTAGGTTTAACACCTAAAAAGAAAGAAAATCATTGGGTTATCAGATGTATATAAGACACCCAGTTAAATCTGAATTTTGGATAAATAATGAATATATTAATTTTGCTTGCTAAATTTGATAAGCCTAGTAAAGTGAGGATGTGTATTAATTCCTGCTTATTTGCAATGTTATTGTTTTTCAAGAAGCAATTACATAATAGAAAGAGAATGTGGTTTTGAATTGGTTATATATGAATTAAAATCTGACTTTCTCTGTTTCTTGCTGGGTGACAGCAGGAAATTAATTCGTTTCTGAGCCTCAATTTTTTTCAGATAAATAGTAAAATCATGATAAATTATTATTGAATGGTTCATTAATAATATGTAAAAAATAAGCAATATGTAGTAGAGACTATTATTTTTAGTTTCCAGAGGCAATAATAATAAAACATGAATAATAATTATGTATTCAATACCGTGTGCTAAAGACTTTGCATTTCATACTCACTACAGGTTCTTGAGGTAGATAAATACTTATTTTTTGTTTAGAAGATGAGACAATGCAAATATAGAAAATTATACAGCCAATATATGTTGGAGGCAGGATTTGAACTCACTCTTAATTAAGTATTATACATAATGTATCTCCTTGATGTATTATTTAGAAACAGTGATTTCAGAAAGATGAGTTCCTTGTAACAATACAACTATTTGGTAGCTCTTGAAGATCAGAGATATACAAAAGAGTATTAATATGAGAGGTAGAAGCCTAACTATGGATTCCTCTCCCATCAAAGACGAGCAGAATTAATCCAGAAAGTTAGTTTTTTTTCAGCTCCATCTTGAGGTGGAAATGTTTGAAGTATTACTACTGATGATGAGAATAGCCAATATATCATGTGCTGTGAGCCAGACCCTATTCTAAGCATTTTGCATGATTAAACTATCTGGTCTTTACAAGGTTTATAGATAAGGAAATTGAGGATCAGAGAATTTAAAAAATTCATGCAGTGCAACACACTTCTCTATTTTATATAAACAATGAATCTTTTATGAAATCTGATACAATGAATTCCTTATTTTTTTATGTTACTGTAGAATTAGTCATTTTTTACTATTTCTCATGTCAATTAAAACTCTCTAATACTTTTTCCTAGAAGGAGAGTTTCTATTTTCACTTTTCTTCTGATTTTCCCAGCATTCAGCATTGACTGGTTATTCTGGTTATCTATCACTAGGTGATAATCTATTCTGAAACACAGTTTTTAAAATTATATATATATATATATATATATATATATATATATTTATATTCCTGGATGTCGAGAGGCTAAGTGGTTGGCTTTTCTTAGGAAAAGATGTGGAGAAATTATTAAAATAGTCCAAGTCTCCAGCATTTTAAAAGTTAACTCTGTTAGGTGAAGAAGAAACACAAAAATGAAAACAAGAGAGAATAAACTTAATCTGATTGAAATGTCGTAAAATTTCTTCAGTTTCTTCAGTCACTCATTTGACTGCAGTCAGAAAGCCTATATCAGATCATCAAGCTTCCTTTCTCTTGTGTCCATCACAGGAATGAGCCTATACTCTCTCCAGGTGACCTCTTCATGTGACTAGCCTGAGTTTTCTTCAGACCATGGCAGATTCAGCAGCATTTAACTTCCTGCGAAGTAACTCATTCCCTGGCACCCACCAGAACAAGCATTTCAAGAAACAGGAATTAGAAGTCACCAGTATATTCTGGTTTGGATCAAAAAAAAAAAAAAAAAAAAAAAAAAAAAAAAAAAAAAAAAAAAAAAAAAAAAAAAAAAAAAAAAAAAAAAAAAAAAAAAAAAAAAAGCCCATAAACTCTGTCTGACCAATTATTCTAATTGACATTCTAATCGCATTGACAGAACCCATGAGGGATAGTGGAAATAGACCCTCAACTTTCAATTTGAAAAGTCAAAAAATTTGTGGCCATCTTTTATCCACCACATTGGCATTTCTCATTAAGTGCTGGATGGATAGATAAATGAAAAAGATTAAAGGCAAACAAAGCAGATGGATGAGAAAAAATGAAGAGTAAAGATTGAAAATTAAAATATTTATAAAGAACATTATTATCTAAAGTTTAACAGTAACTGCGGATATGTCAAACCACTGTGATGTAAATACATATAAACAAGTTGATAATAATATCCATGTTAGCAAATAGCTATAAAGCAGGCCTTTCCTTTATACTAATTTATCAGAATGGAGGTACCTGAACAATTTTAATAGATATAATGACTTTTCATGACATTTCGATCAAATTAGCTTATTCTCTCCTGTTTTCGTTTTTGTGTTTCTTCTTCACTTAACCGAGTTAACTTTTAAAAAGTTGGGCACTTGAAGTATTTTAATCATTTCTCCACATAATTGTCCTGTGTTTTTTGCCAAAGAAATTTCAAATCATATAGAAGTTTTGGAAGTTTTTGATCCCTAAATGTTAAAAATGACTCTAGTCCTCAACATCCATTTTATTTTGAGGACTTCTGCATAGCATGTAGTGAATTCAATTATTTTATGCTCATAGCAATGTGACCAGGACAAACTCTCTTGACTCCTGGTCTCTTCATCAATGCTTCTGACTTATACCTCCTGTCCACATCTCAAAGACGTTTATAAACTCACACACATCATGTCAATTTTTTCACTGCTTCCTACGGAGGAATAAATGGAAATATGGGACATGAACAGAGACATAATGAGAGAGCAAAAACCACCAGGACTTTAAATGTTAAAATCAACAAAATATGCAAAATGCCTAGAGGCAATGTAATATCACTGTCTCACAGAAGGCAGAAAATTACTAGGCGAAATTTAAATCATCGACTTGAGAATGTCAACTGCATTCAGAATGGAGCTTTGGAATTTTATAGGACTTGAATACACATTTCAGTCATTAAAATGAAACACTCTGAAATTGTTTCAGATTGAACTTTACATAGGCCGAGGAAGAAATTGCAATTAAATATATCATGCCAAGTTTTTAATTTATGAAATGAGACATGACGTTTTCTGAGAAAGGAAGTAAAATACAAACTTTATCTCTTGAACCCCTTTTCTCCTTGGGTATCAGTGTTGGGGACCACACTGTTACCTCCATAACCACCTCATTAAAATTCTGTGAGGAATGATTTGAATAAAACATCCAAGGGCTTCTGGAAGGTGAGTAACTAGAAGCAAACAAAGAATCCTCTTTGCAGTGATCTGTTCTGAGTTTTTTCTCTCTTCTTTTTTTTTCAAGGAAAAGTCCAGGCAGGAATGTAGGTGAACAGGCAAGCAGGCAGGGAGAGGAGGAAGAACCATTTGCTTATTTTATTTAGTTGTTCATCTAAGTCTCAACCATGAACTATGACTTAACTGCTAAGTCACCAGGACACCCCTGAGTTTTTCCTTCTTAATAGCTCAGGAACCAAAATACCAAAATGATGATCTCCTTTCTACTACACTGCACTCTCACACAGGGGTTGTGGGCTTAAATTGGTTGCCACATTCTGTTTTTCTATATCTGATATCATTGTGTTTCTATTTTGTAGATTTTGCTTTCCCTCATGGCATGTATCTGAGTTTCTTCCCTAAATCCAAATCCCTCTTTATTTGGTGATTTGGACAAGGTACACTTGGCCTTGAATACTAATTGGTTGAATCGTCCAAGCAATTAATATGAGGGCCCCTACCATTTCTGGAAAGACTCATAAATCAGTCACTCTTAAACTGGGCTTCTGTGTGGTTTCTGCTCAGAAATGTATAAAATCTCAAACACAGATAAGAAGCTACCAGATTTAGCACCCTCCTTTGCACTGGTAAGGACTTCAAACAGGTAATACCATACATTCTTGACAGTGACCACATAATCTTTTATATCAATTATCTTTCTAACACTCCAAATCTTAAAAAAATTCCTCCTTGAATACTGTATCAGCTTTCTTCTTCACCCTATCGCTGTCAAACTTCATCTGCTACCTCAGAATGTTTCTAGATTTACTCATTTTTTCTGATTCTTTTTTTTTTTTTTCATAATATAATCTGCAGCAGTTATAAATTGCTCTTCAGCTGTGGAAAGCAAGTACTTTTTCAGCTGAAAACTAAAATGTGTAGTTTCTCAAACAGTTATGACATTAGAATCTGGGTGCATGGGATAATAGCACTATTTTTGAAAGAACTTAGTCCTTACTATTTCTCTTCCTTTTCTCCATCCTGCCATTCTCCCAAACCCGCTGAGACCCACTTTGGACAGGAATGGGTTCTATTCATCATTGTCTTGTTCTGACAGGGAAAAAATTAGAATAGTAATTTAACACCAGATAAATTTTTCAGATGCGAAAGGAAATCTGGTAATGGATAATCCAGGATTGGTAAAGCAATTCTGTGATGTACTTAAAATGATACAGTTTCTTTCACAGTTCCTTTTTCTTTTAAATAAACTTTTATTTTAGTATAGTTTTAGGTTAACAGAAAAATTGCAAAGATCATACAAAGAATTCTCATACATGTGCGTTTTCCTGTTGTTAACATCTTACTTTATTTTATACATTTGTAACAATGAATAAATACTATTGATACATTAGTAACGCAACTGAACTTTATGTTTTATTCAGATTTTCTTAGTTGTTTCTAATGTTCTTTTACTGTGTCAGAATCCCATCAATGATACCATACTACACTTGCTTGTTATATTTTCTTAGATTTCTCTTAGCTGTGGTAATTTCTCAGACTTTTTTAAGACATTACCAGTTTTGAAGGATGCCGATCAGTTATTCTGTAGATCACATCCTTCAAATGTGATTCATCTGATGTTCTCATTGTTAAACTGGAGTTATGGGTTTAGTAGAGGAAAACTATGTAAAGTCTATTCATGACACATTATATCAAGGGTACATACCATGATCATGACTTAGCCCTGTCAATGTTGGCGCTGATTGTCCAGCTAAAATAGTGTTCATTAGGTTTCTCAGTTGTAAAACTAACCTCTCCCCACTTTCCAAACTGTATCCTTTGGAAGGAAGTCATGCACATGAAACGGGGGGAGTTGATTCCCATCTCCTTGAGGGGAAAATATCAATGTAAATTATTTAGAATTATTTTGGACAGGATTTTTGTATTTTCTTCCAGTTATTTGTACAATTATTTGTTTATATTAGTATGAACTCTTGAATATTTATTTTGTACATGACTCAATGCTGTTATTATTTTTCAAATTGATTCCAGATTTGGCAGCTGATAATCTGTCAGCTGGCCTGTGTCCCTTTGTCATAACGTGTTGTGTCTGTGTGTGCATGATATTGTGATTTATAAGAAATATATACTCATATATATTTGGTTTTCACCACAGTTCCTCACTCATAGCTCCAAATATCCTTGAAATTTCTGAAGTACTGAGAGTAATCAAGGAATCTCTTTCCATGTTTAATGAGGTCACTTTTGGAAAGTTCCTAAAGATTCAGGTGATTTTCAGAAGAACCAACCACGTGATTAGAGACTTGATACCTCAAGTCCCAGCCCCAGACTTCCAGGGAAGGAGAGGCTGGAGTCTGAGTCAGTTTCCAACAACCAATAATTTAATCAACCATAGATGCCCAAAAGGAGAAGATACTAGATCTTCTGAATTGAGGAACATGAGATTTGGGGAAAGCAGCATGCTTGGACAGGATATGGGAACTCTGAACCCTTTTTCTATACCTGGCCCTTTGCATCTCTTCCATTCGACTGTTCCTGAGTTATAGCCTTTGTAATAAATAGGTGATCAAGTGAATAAAAAGTGTTTCCTGAGCCATTCTAGCATATTGATTAAATATGAGGAAGGGGTTCTGAGAACCTCTGATCAATAGTCAGTTGGTCAGAAGCACATGTAATTGTTCAGCTTACAACTAGTGTCTAAAGTAGAGGACAAACTCAGTAAAATGAACCCTTTACCTGTGTCATCTAATGCTGTCTCTGAGTAGATAGTGTCACAATTGAGCACAACTGAGTTGAAGTCTTGGACACCCTGCTGGTGTTGAAGAATTACTTGGTGTGGGGAAGACTCCACACACACTTGCATAGGAATTAGGCTCAGACACCCTAATCAGTGTGTGTGTGTGTGTGTGTGTGTGTGTGTGTGTGTGTGTTGTACTTATTTCTGGTACTACAAAATGTTCCTATATAGTGATATCAGAATTATTCATCTCATGAGAAACAAATAAGTAAATGGATTTCAATAATAAAAACTGATTTCTCCCTGCTATAGTGGGAAGTTAGAAATCAAAAAAAGAGAGAGAAAGCTAAAATGATTCATGCAGTAATAGATTAGTACCAAATATAGCAATATAAACTCAGGTTTAGCTTAATATAAATACATATATGTGTGGGGGTAGGTGGGGGTATATGATGTTTCCTTGCTCTTTCTTCTGGAAAGGCTTAGAAGCAATAATGTCCCAGCAGCAGTGAGTACTTCTAGTACCCAGATCTTGATTTCCATGTACCATTCTCCAATAAAAGGAATCTAGGATTCCTTGGATAACTGACTGATTTTAAGACCAGGGTGAGAAATAGATAAGGTGAAACTGAAACCTCTGTTTGTGTCTGACTGGCTTTATTATGCTGCTTTCTGTCTTTGGAAATTAAAGTGTTCAAATGCCTCTTTTAATTTGAAATGTCTTGAATTCAATTCTTTAAAATTTTATAGACATTCTGTGTACTAATTTCTAATCTATCACATCAGACTAAAGTCACATCCATGGATCTCTTCAAGGTAAATTCTTTTACCCTGGGTTTGTGCGTGTCTGCTGAGTAACAATGCCCTTATGATTATCCAGACTCTTCTATTTAACTGAAAGTCATGTCCTTAAGTTTCTTTGAGGCCCTTTTGTCTGCTTGGAAGTGAGCCTTAGGTCTTTTTGATAATCCTGTAGTGACATTTTGCATTTTATATATGCCCTGAGACCCTTTCTTATTTTGAGAAGCATTTTCTAGCTGGAAGACTGCTTGAGAGAAGGGGCTTTGCAGATTCTTCAATTCAAATTCTAAATTTGCTTTTATTTCATCTTTCATTTTGTAATAGGTAGCCAGGTGAAAACAGGCAGTGCTTTTAACAGTCTGCCTAGAAACCTCTTTCAATGGGTTCCTTTTCTAGTTTTCATATTACCGCAGATGACAACCTGGTTTTACTTTCTATCCATGCCTGAAGGATCTCCTTTCCTTAACCTCCTAATAATATTTTCTTCACTTTCCCTCAAGTTTTTACACACTGGCTTCTTGAGTTCATTTAGGATGTTTCTAAACCTTTTTCAGGTACTTTAACCTTTTCTTAATAATCTCCTGAATGTTCTTCTAACTTCTGCCTGATCCTAAATAAACCCAGTGCTAGCTAGTTTTGGTTTTCACTATGGCACCTACTTCAGGTGCAAAAACTGTCCCAGTTACCCATTGCTGCATCACAATTTATGCATCACAACTGACAGCAATACTTTTATTACCTTTTATGGTTTTGATAAGACTTGGGGGAAGGGCTTAACTGTAATTCTGACTCTGAGACTCAAGCAGCTGCAGTCAGAGAGCAGTTAAAGCTGAAGCAGTTGGGTGCTGCATCCCTATCACTCCACGTAATCTTAGGGCTTCTCCATTGGTCTAACTGCATGGGTTGCTTTAGGTTTCTTTACAACGCGGAGGAGTTAGGATGACTGGACTGCTTCTATGGCAGTTGAGGGAGTCAACAGGAGTGTATGAGCAGGCAAAGTAAGAAGATGAATCGTCTCCATTTAGTCTCAGAATTACACACTTGATTGATTTCAAGAGAGTCCTAAGCACCCTAGACTCAAGGAAAGGGAAAGTATAGTCAGTCTCTTGAAGGAGAAGAAAAAGAGTCAAAAAGCACAATAGATTTTGTATGCATGTGATTAGCATTTTAATACACGTGATTAGCACAGAAAGCTTTTGCCTTTGACATGCAAAGACAACAAAACTTGGACATACTAGAAAAAGAAGTCTGGACCCTCTAGAAAACATGCCCTTGTTACCTAGCCATAAAATCTAGAGATACTTATTTCTTTTTTGTGGTATAATATATACAACATAACATTTACCATTTTTAAGTGCACGGCTCACAATGTTGTACATGAATTACATCTGCAATGTCACGTAACTGTCACCATTCTTCAACAGAGATCACTACTTCTTGGAGAGAGTCACATTCTGGAAGACCTAACACAAGTTTAATGAAAAGGAAGAAACCTTTCAAAGGAGAAGTATATGAAGTTAGAGATTTAGAACTGATGACCTAGTCTTAGCGCAAGGGTTGGGGAGGGTTTAATCATGAGCTCACACATTATAGAGAAACCCTGTGTTAGCAGCAATGATGACAAATGCTGAGCTTTAGAGAAAAGTAGCTATGCACAAGGGCGGGAACCAAAAGAACAGCTTTCTAAACAAGTAAGACTCTCCCTACGCTGTGGAAAACATTACCTGGACTATTCAAGACGTTTTCCACAGCGATACTGTTTAGTAAAAGTCAAAGCAATAGATCTAATGGGTGATTCGAAATTCCCAGTTCTCTCTTAATATGAAGATTGGTGTTCTTTCTGAATAGCTTCACATAAAAGAAAATGAACTTGCCTCTATTAAGGATATAGACAATGATGCAATCAATTGGAAAAATAAAGCAAATATGCCCATATCATACTGTAGTATTTTATAACTTACTGTAGTGGTCAACTAGAGTTAAGAATAAGTATGCTAATATCCAAACACTGGAGAAAGTTGACTTTGAATTTAACTTTCAGTTTCATGTATTCTTAGCAACTACGTTCGCTGGAATGCGGGTTATTTTATTTCTGACTCCCAGTAACTCAGACATTAGAACAGATAAGACAAGTGACAAACCCATTTTCATTCTAGTATTATCATAACTCTTTGCTGTCAGGAAAGCCAGGCTGTTTTGCTTCCTTTCTTTAAGAAATTGTCAGTTGATAGGCAAAACTTCAAGAATAATTAAAGAAATAGGATATGTATGCTCCCTTGGGAAAATCAATCTTTTGCAAATATATTTAAATGAATTCAGTATCCTTTTCTTTTAATAGTGCTTATCTGGGTGAAACATTTATTTTAGATTTTATTATGAAACTCAGGAAACTATGATGACTCTTTAAAACATAAATTATAGTGTAAAAGTCACAGAGGAAGCTGATTGAAAAGAAACGTCTCAGGAACATTCCCTGTGTACTCCCTGCTGTCTTGTGTGTAGTTTAAGTATGCCAAATAAATCTCAAAACATTTCCTGCTACCTGAGACTATCTTG
The DNA here is from genome assembly GCA_004363575.1 of Solenodon paradoxus. NCBI lineage: Eukaryota > Metazoa > Chordata > Mammalia > Eulipotyphla > Solenodontidae > Solenodon > Solenodon paradoxus. The sequence continues at coordinate 228,660 of RJWH01002248.1, read as the reverse complement.
AGATGTCTCAGTAAATGTTTAATGCATCCTATCTCTTATTCAGCGTACCAGGAGAAAAGAAATTTTTTTTTGGCAAGAGGTTGGCTTTGGCAAATGTCACAGGTTAATTCTGCAGACTTGGTTGCATCTGTTTAAATGGGGGAGTTTTGACAGCTGCTCAGGAATACTGGCCATTCTCTTTGAGAAACTAAACTTTGTCACTTGGATTAGGTCACAAGTGAATTTCAGTTCATCTGTCAATTCAACTACTCCTGCATACACACACAAAAAAATCTCAAAGATTGTTTTTGTCAATATAAAATATCCCTGCTTTGAGAATGCTCAAGGCTGTGGGATTGTGTTTAGAACTAGAGATGGGATTGAAGAGCTGTTTTGAAGACTGACATGCAAATTGTTCCAGGAACATGGAAGATTTTGCTATGTGCTGATAAACTGTTGGTATAGTGCCTGTGTGTCATGCAATTATTATCTTGTTTTAAAAATGAAAAAGCTAAGATGTGGAGGGTTTAAAGGACTTCCTTAGGGTCTGCTCAGTGAGATACAGAACCACAACTATGTGACTTCACGGTCCATGACTTCATCCATCACACTGTGCTGGGGAAAGAAGCAGACAGGAAAGAGAGAAATATGCGGCTCTTCATTCATCAACCTCATTTAATATGTATTCATTTAGTGCAATTTGCCAATTAGTAAACAATGAAGGAGATAATTTGCATAGATGATTTTAGTTGTTCTCAAGACTGAGAGCAAAGTGAAGTGGAAGTTTCTCAAAACCAGAAGTCAAAAGACTTGAATTTCAGCTCCACTTCTATTACAAACTAACTCAGTGAATGTGGGAGGATGACTGAGACACTTTTATAACACACAGAGAAAATACAAATGAAAGATGGAGGGAGACCACTTTAAGTTCCAGATGTTTTTTTGATTTGTGGTTCAAGTTTTTACCTGATCCCCAGCTGCAAACCTGTCTTTAAACAATTCTGAAACCTTATAATAATTTGACTCTTCAGATTAATCTCAATGGAATTGGTTGCTGCTACTTTCAGCTAACACAGCAGGAAATACTGAATTGAGTCCAATGCGCATCTAACCGCATCGAGATTCTAGAGTGCCACTCCATTTTTAGACCCACCAGGTTCACAGGTAGTGCTTTTGAAGATTCCAAGTTTGTATTTACAGTTACAAATTTTATATATACATTGGTCTCCTTTGCCAGTCAGTAGGACTCTTCTTGGCTCCTTTTTTTTCCTATAGGAAAGGAGATGACCTAGATGGCTTTAGTGCCTCTATGTAATAATGATCTTTAGCATCAGTCTCTGTGATCAAACATATAGCTCTCTGCTAAATAATCTCCCCTGCAGAGGACTTGGAAGGGCCCCAGTTACCACTAGTATATCCATTTAAGATTTTCTTCCTTCAAGTCATCAGTCAAAGAGACTTAGTCTAAGAATTTCTCTAAAAAAATATTACCACCCAAACCAGCAGGAATCAGGTTGATAAGCCATCTCTTTCATTAGGATTAAAATGCTACTTATAGGGCATGTACTATACATGGATTTAGTTATTTATTTTTGATGGTGGGACTCTGTCCTCTGGAGTTCCATCACCAGTCTGGAGTTAATGATGAGGCAGTCTCTCTACTGTCATCAGGGCCTATCTAAGAAAATGGCTAAAGAAGAATAGCCTCTAAGATTTGTCTAATCATGTATGACTCTCAAAAACCACCACTGAATCTTGCAACAGAGGACTTTAACTAGGCAGTGTAGTAACGAGGGTTCTCTCAGACATGAAGGAGATAAGCTGGCTCATGTTAACTTAAGCAGAAAAGGGAAATGTGTTTAAAAAACAAACAAACATGACATTGTATGGACTCCAAGGACATGTTGAACTCTTAGACCTGTCACTGTCATAGAATAAATAAAACCTTGGTTCTTGTTTCAGCAAGTGAAAGAATTAAAAAATACCAGACAAAAGAAGTCAAATAAAGGAAGAACTTAATAGGAAAGTATATTTGTTTAGAAGTTGAAATGGGTGACCTCAGTTGTTCCCAGATGGGGAGAAGCGCTGTGGGGCAGGTTTATATCCCCTCTTCTTATTTTGGGCCAATTATATGAAGAACTGTTTCAAGACTGTCCTGCCCCATTCAGATATTTTGCATAACTGTCAATAGTTTCAAAGTCTCCCTTCGATTGTAGTGTCTTTATGTCCCTTGCCCACCTTATTCTTTCATCCCAGTGTGGCTATTGCCCATGTCTTTTGTCTCCTCAGCTGATGTCTACCTAACTGCCTGTCTTTGAGGTGTAGAAACCAGAAAAAGGGAGTTACAGAAGTAGGATATTGTGATTAGATCTTCAAAAGTCTTGTCTTTATTGATTCTTAATTCCCAATTTCCACCATATCTTTTAGTTCAAATTCTAAGTTTCTGGAGAAGAGAATCTGACTAGCCCATCTTATTTCAGGGTTTATTCATCCTCAATCAACTGTGATCTGGAAAGCCATCACAAAATACAAATATGGCTAAGGAGCCATATTTTCTGATGATCTTTGCAATAGAAGGGGGATTGCCATGAGTAAGAGTTGGACAGATAGATCTAAGGAATGTTCAACAGCGATCTACCCGAGGAGCTTTGACTCAGGGAATTTCTTACAACTGCTGAAATGAGGATTAACATTATCCATTCATTTCAGATCCTGCTGCCCTGGTTCCTATCCTGTTTTCAGCACCCTACCATTTCTGCTTACATTACTCATCTAACAAATTCCCACCCCACCATTATTTCAGTTAGCATTGTATAGATTGCTTAAAGACAAAAAAGACTGAATGATATAGAGATTGATCTCAGAAGCGACTGCTGTGCGTTAGCCCTGGAATCACCTGAAAAGACTCCATTCTGCTTTCTTGAGTCTGACTTCAGACCACATCTGAGATGGGGTATTTGAGGATCATCCCACTTTTATACCTCATCCTATCATTTTTAAGATTTGGGATTATTTTAGAGTTTGAATAGCCTTGTACTTTATCATTTATCAGGCTTTGTTTTTCTTAGAAATGCAACTCAAATTTGTTAATTGTTTGCTTTTGTCTATTTTCATTTCTCATGCTCTGTGGATGAGATTTCAAAACCAGTGATCTTCAAACTGGCTTCTAGTCCTGGTCTGGGATTCTGTTTCTGATCAGTGGCCTTGAGACCAGATGTTCTGACCCGTCCATCAACTTAATAGCTTCCATCTTGTCATGTGCCTCCAGGCAATCTGAAATCAGTTACTTGGTAGTATGTTATTTAAGGTCCTTGCTCTGGGAGCAACAGAAATTGATTCTGGCTTAAGCAAAAAAGGAATTTTATTTTAAGCACATAAGAGAGTTCACTGACTACAAGAAGACGGAAGTATCAGATTTCAAATCTAACAATGTAGCAGGAAGGACTTAAGGTCCTGGTCTGAGCATTGTGAATTGAAGTGAGTGAAAACTATGTTCCATTTTCTTACTCTCTTTGTCTTACTGTTTCCACATTTATGGTTTCCACCAGAGGCTATGCTTTTAACCTGGTTCATCCTTCTCTTTCCTGGGGTTTATTTTTTCATTAAAGATATTTAATTGTAATGTAAGAAATTATAGAAATTCTAACACATTCTCCAGGTTTCAAAATATTAACTAACTTTTAAATTAGATATAGGACTAATTTTAGGAGTCTAGATTTCCACTTCCCATAAAATAGGAATTTCCACTGTCTAGATTAAATGTGGGGAGGACATTGCCCATTCTTCTTCTTTACATGATTCCTCCCATAGAAGATACTTTTCTAGTAAGATTGGGATAAAGGTTCATGAATGACTCAGTATCTATCTATCAATTTCTACCCCTTCTTTCTCTATCTCCTTCTTCCTCTCTATCTCTCTTGCACCCAGGCAGACCACTTTATACTGCTCTGGTCTGCCTTTATTTAGTAAGCACAGCCAAATCAGGGCCTAAATCCTGTTTCCTAGAGAGAGGCCTGAAAATCTGACTCATGAAGAAGGCTGTGAATTTTTCTGAACTTAAACCTGGAACTTCACTTCTCTTATCTGTCATTATCAAGCCCTAGACTGGAGGTGTTCAGAGGCTCCAACTTAAGGCCTGAGTCACAGATTTTCTAGCCCAGTTGTATCAAAAGAATCACCAACAAATAAATACTATACTCTCATCATCGTTATCATCATGTTACTGCTTGTCTGTTTTCAATTTCATTTGTTCCCAAAGGGAAGAAATGCTAAAATGCATTCAACACCCCCAACAAAATTGTTAAAAGCTTTTTCTACATTTCTTCTAAAAGTACATTTTCTATTAAGATAGCAAAAGATCATATTCTTATAATGGGACTTCAATGTGTAAAATTTAAATAATATGAAAATTTTAATAAAATACAGAGGAATAAATCTAACCAAGGAAGTGAAATATTTCTACACTGAAAACTATAAAATATTAAAGAAGGAAATTTTAAAAATACCTGAATAAATGGAAAAATAACAGTTGTTCATGGATTGCAAGAATTAATATTATTAAAGCATCAATTCTATCCAACATGATCTACAAATAGAAGGAAAAAAAACCTAAAATGTGTATGGAATGGCAAAATATACTCCAAATAACGAGAGCCTTCTTGAACAAGAAAAACAAAGCTAGAAGCACTACATTTCCTGATTTCAAATTATTTCACAAACCTGTAGTAATTGGAATGTTATTATCCTGGTATAAAGCAGGCACAGAGACCATCGAGACACAATAGTGAGTTCAGAGGTTAACCTATGTGCCTATAGTCAACTAATTTTTGTTTGACAAAGAGACCAAGAAGAGAAAAGAGAAAAAAAAAAAGATAGTCACTTCAATCAATAGTGTTGGGAAAACTAGACTGCTATATGTAAAAGAATAAAATTGAACTGCTCTCTTACACCATAAGTAAAAATAACTCAAAATAAATTAAACTAGGGAAAAAGCTCTTTGACATTGGTCCTGGCACAGCTGCAAAAACACCGAAAGAAAAAATGAACAGATGAGGCTACCATATCAAACTAAAAAGTTTTTTCTCACAACAAAGGAAAACCTCAGTGAAATGAAAAGAGAACCTACACAAATGGGGGAAAAATGTTTCCAAACCGTCTACCTGATAAGTGGTTAACATCCATAATATGTAAGAAAGTCCTACAATTCAATAGCAAATATATACATAACCAGACTAAAAAAGTGGACAAAGGACCTAAATACACATTTTTTCTGGAGGAGATATGAAAATGACCAACAGGTGTAAAAAAATGCTCAATACCATTAATCAACAGAGCAGTGCAAATCTAGACCACAGTGAGATAGCACCTCACCTATGTTATAATCAAAAAGTCAAAAGACAACAAGAGACGATGAGGATGTATATATGACATATGTAAACATTTATGCATATCTGTATGTATATAGACACACACACACATGCGCATCAAGGAATATCATTCAGCTTTTAAAAGAGGAGAATCCTGCCATTGGGAATATGTGTGAAACTGAAGGGCATTAGACTAAATAGCTAAGTACACGGAAAGGTAAATAAGACATAATCTTACTTATATGTGGAACGTAAAAGGAGAAAGTTGAAGTTATTATAACAGAATTGAATAGTGGCTACCAAAACTAGGGGGTTAAAAAAAAGGGGAGCTCTTAATCAAAGGGGACAAGCTTTCAGTGATAAGATGAATAAGTTCTAGAAATCTAAGATATATTATGCTGACTGTAGTTGATAATAATGTATTGTATACTTGAAATTAGCTGAGAGTGGATGTCAAATGTCCTCACTACAGAGAAAAAAAAAATGTGAGGATTGGTTTGTGGCTGAGGTCACAGTTATGAAATGATTTCATAATGTATACATTTTTCAAAGTGTCTTGTTGTATACCTTAATTTTTTATTTCTCAATCAGACTTCAATAAATCTGGAAAAATAATATGGAGTTGATTCTAAAAATAGTCCACATGCCAATAAATTAGCAGTTCTTTCAGTTCACTGACAAAACAGAAAAAATGTTAAATTGTGTTCAAGTCAATTGTTTTTCCGATAATCTTTTGTATTGATAAAGTATTTCACTTGGATTTTTTTAAATATTACTTTATTTCAAACAAAATAGAAGCTGTAGAAATCATACAGTTACATCCTGACTCTAATGTAGAAAATGTTCCTTTCTTTCCTTATATTCTATCATTATATAAAATGATACATAAGATAGAGGGTTCATCTCATCAGGATTTATGAAGTGACAAATAAAAGACCATACATTTTTCTTAGAACCTTCACAGTCAAAGGTTTGGCAGCTACTCTTTCTCTGTGCTGTTTAGTAAGGGGTTTGGTTTGAGAGTAATATTTCCTCCAGACTTAAGTCCCAAGAAGCCCACAGTCCTTGACTGTCATTACCAATTCAGTGCTGGCAGTCTAGCAATATAGTACATGGGTCTGAATTCTTAGATCTGAGCTATAAAATCTTACTCAGGAGAAAAATATTCAGCCTCTTTATGCAGTCAATATTTACTTCAAACAGATTAAATAATGCTTTCAGGATTAAAAGCCTGAATTTATAGTCCTACTTCAAAAGAGAAGCCTCTCAGTGAGACAAATGTCTTAGCATTGGCCTGTGTCCAGATCTGCTCATAACTAACCTTGTCATCTCAGGAAAAAGAAGACAACAGTAGAGGCAGACTTTAACCAAGTTCAATTTTAGATCATTCAGTTCAATACAACAAATATGGGAAGGCCGTTCATTTGTTCTTTTAGAAAGTATTTGTTAGCACAGTGTTTGGAGATATGAGGTATATGAAGCTGAATTAAACACAGATACTTCCCTTAAAGAGTTTGTAATCCAGAAACGGGGCAAAAAAAAAAGGATGCAAAAGACCATATAAAAAGAGATTCAGTTAATGAAGCTTCTGTGAAAGGAGAAAGACTTTAAAATGCTTTAAAGATCAGATTAAACTTCATGGAAATAAAGGAATTAGTCCTGGAACTTGAAAGATGAGTATAGGAGACATTGTTTTTTTCCCCCTATTCAGTATCTTTTTTTTTTTTTTTTAAGAGGAAGGAAGCAGGCAGTAATGAAGACTAGGCAGGCAGGAACAAAGAGGGAGGAGGAAGAAACATTTATTTAGTCGTTCATCTTTGTTATCCCTCTTCCTGGGCGGAGAACATGCATCCTTGGGTTTCACGCGCACTACGCTAGTGCTACTGACTTACGCCGGAGCCAACAGGGCAAGCCGGGAATCATTTCTGGTTTCACTCCCCAACCAGGTGTTTCACATTCAGTGTCAGAATGGATCTGTGACCTAATATGACAAATGAAATCATCACATTCGCCAAGCCACCGAGGTAGCTCAGGGATGAGAGCGTGCCCCAGTCAAAATGCTGAGAGAAGCGCACAATAAAAATATTTTAACTCTGGATTAGTCACATGTTCCTAGAAGAACAAATGGTTCACTTTGCTTGACAGCCAGGTTCTTGGCAGAAACTTCAGAAACACAGAAACTTCAGGTTATGTCCTGGAGGCCTTAATTTCCACACTAAACAGATTGAATTTAGTAATCAATCAATCAATAAATAAATATTTATACACACACACACACACACACACACCATTTCATGTGAAATGTCAAAGGAATGCCAAAAGGAAAATGGCATTTATCATATTTTCAGGGCAATTATAACTTTCCTTCTTCATTTGTTTAATGCTTTTAAAATTTTTCAGTTTTATTCTGTTAACTCGTTAGAATATAAAAGTCATATCTAGATGACATGGCCTAGTCTAGATGAGGTGGTTTTCTCAAAGATGGATTTGATTTCTAGTGAGAACTTCAAAGTAGTCCTGAACATAAGGGATTACTGATATTGTAGAAGAGAGGAAGTTGCACCCCAGTTTCTAGCCACTGAGGACCAACAGTGGCCACCCAGCCAGCAGGCGCCTGACAGTCTAGACTGGCTGAAACCTATTGACTAGATAAAAGGACCCTTTTTTGAGAATGAAACCCTATGTGCATTTTACAATTATGTGTGTTATCCATGTGAGGAATTCACAAATGAATAATTGAATTCCATTTGTAATTCCTGTTCTAATTGCACACCTTCCCCTCTCCCTCACCAATAAAAGTGTTTCCCCAAAGTATTTCAGGGCTCAGATTCTATATCTGGCCCACGCATAATAAAGCTGTCTTCATTACTTCTAAAAGATCACCGTATGGATTTTGTCGGCTGAGAGAGCTATAACAATATGATATGGAAGTTTGAAAATAATTAAGCGATTTTCAGATTTCTTTGATTTGTCAGTTTAACTGCATACCACAGGACTTGAGTAAGGTACAAACTTCCAAAAGTAAGAACACAGATAAATGTGTCTGTGCCATTAAGCTATTTCTAGAGAAAATTTCAGATTTCCCATTGCTGATATTGATCTGTGAACTCCATGAGTGAAGATATTACAACCATTTGGGGTCAAAAGAAAATTCTAGTAACCAGCTCAAGTGACTAGCATATATGCAAAAAAACTTAATAAAAAGAAGAGATGAATTTATTGTTTTGGTCATTTAGGCTTCATGATTTGAACGATAACTGAATTTATGAGCATATGTATTTACTGAACAAATTTAAAGTATAATAAGGCAATAAAAAGTCCTAGCTTAAGGAATAGATCATTAGCCACCATCTTTGAAGTCCTTGCACACATTTCTTTCCTTTTTTCTCACAATGTTTTTAGTATTCTGATTTTTGCATTTATTATTTCTTTGTATATATTGCTACATATTATTTGAAATAAGTTTATGACTGTAAAGTGTAATCATATTATTCTCATTATTTTGTGGTGACTTTTATTCTTGCTTTTGAGATTTACTCATGTTATTGTTTATTGTGTGTCATTCCTTTTTACTTTGCATAATATTCTACTGTAAGATTGGACCCAAATATACTTATTTATTCTACTGTTGTTTCAAATTATTTTAGTTTTTTTTTAAATTTTCATATATATGCTCATGTTAACATGCACTTGGATACTCCCATAGAGCAATATATAGCTATTAACTCAGAATCTAAACCTTCATATATCTCTTCTGTTTTTTAGAAAAGTCATTAAACACCTCACTGCTAAGTGATATAGAACTTGTAAAAGTAATATGTTCCCAGGGATTTCAGAATGGAAATCAGACTGTGGCAAAAGAATCTAAATGTATTATGTATGTAACATGTATACTATATACATAACTATTACATAACTGTATTATGTATTTCTGTGGATATATAAGAAATAACCTTACTAAAGGAAGTGAAGAAAAAGAGGTACTGATGGAACTAAATGTGAAATAATAGTAAGTTGTCAGACTAAAGACTAGAGAAACTAATAGGCCTTGTACTTTAGCTTATAGAGCTGTTTCTCACAAAGGTTCCTCTGTATTTACACTGCTGAAGCCTCGGTTTATTTATATACTGTAATTGAACAAGTAAGTAATTGAATGATAGATGGTGGGAGACAAATTTCTCATGGTTGGAGTGAAGGTCACAAATAAGCAAGGAGACAGGAGGCTAGAATAAGCCATGTAATTCTGGATTTGAGTTGGAGACATCAAACTGAATTCATGTTTAGCTTATTGTAGACAAAGACAAATGCTTATAGAAATATTTATAGATATATTTCTATGCAATGGTCAAAGTTGGAACGGCTTGACCTCTAATTTTAAGTAGACCAACCCAAAGTATAAAATAAATATCCAAGAATCCATAGAAGTAAATACATGACTGAATAAATAGATGGCGGGGGGAGAAGACATAACTTTCTCACTCAGCAGAATTTCAGACCATTTATGTAGATAATCCTCCCTCAAGGAGCTGACACATAAATTCCCACTCTGTAAGTATCAGCTATGCTTAATTAATTGCTTCTAAAAACAATGGTATGAAAAGAAAAGAAATGTAACTTGTAGAGAAACTTGGTAAACACTACCTAAGTTAGGGGATTCAAGTTGTCACCATCAGTGACAATCATATTAATTGTATATATGCTGATATGATGCAATGAGAATAGTTTTTAACCAAATACTCAAAGAAGAATTAATACCAATCTTTCTCACACTCAAAAAAAGGAAAACTTCCATTTTTTTTATAAAAGAAAACGCCGTTTGAAGGGCACTTTACAAAATACATGACCCAGACTCCTCGAATTGCAAGGTCATCAAAAATCACCAGTGTCTGACAAACTAGCATAGCCCAGAAATGTCTAGAAACACATGAGAACTCAATGTAATGTGGTATCTTTGGATGGGATTTTGCAATATAAAAAGGATATTAGTGAAAAACAAAATACAATTCAATAAAGTATAGAATTTAATTAATAATATCTTAGTACTGTTTTCTAAGTTCTGACACATGTATTCTAGTAATGTAAAACGTTGACAATAGAGAAAAAAGATGTGGGGTGTACAAGTAATCTCTGTACTGTCTTTGCCACTTTTCTGTCAATTTACAACCTGTTCTAAACTTGATTGCATTTACATTTTTAAAGATGTTTATTCTATTTTCTAAACTCCATTTCAAATATGAAATCTTCTAATCATCTTTGAAGTAAGGTGAGAGAGGTCCCCTAATGTCTTATTCTATTTGGATAGTTTTATTCTGCAAATGGTCCTGCACAAAATACATAAATATTAAATTACTTTTGAACATATACCATCATAAAACAAACAGATACTGTGGTTGTGGCTGTATATGACACATAAAGAATTTTCTTTCCCAATAACAAACTCTTGAAGATACATTCATGACTCCTAAGAATGAAATAAATACATCTTCTAAGACAATGAGCTCACAGAATGATGAGGTTAGCTGCAATAGTCTCAGAGTTTAATTGGAAAGCATGGTCACTGAGAAGGTAATTTGAACTATGACTATAAATCTTGGTGAAAAATCATCATCTATAACAAGGCTTTTATTTCATTTACCCTTAGCTATTTCATGTATACAAAGAAATGAGAATTTAGATACACTAAAAAGTAATGAAATCCAAGTCGTCCATCTTTTGCTATAAAATGAATCTGTAAATGTTCCCATTGCTATCCATTGCAGTCCATTTTTTACTTGCCCCACAGAGAGATGTGGATGGGGGCATTACATAGATTCTCAACAAATTAGCTTCTTTCCAGTAATTCCTATCCCAGGTTTTCTTGCCACTAGATTTATGTAGTGGACATTGAAAACTGAAGAGCAAAAAGCAGGGTGACTACACCACACAAAATGGAGTAACTCATGCTAACTAAAAACCTGAAGTGAGAAAAATAATAAAAATACACCGCCTTGCCGGCATAATGATGAAAGTAGCCCTGAGTGACGCAAATGCATAGCTGGCGGACAACCACACCCTTATCAGGATGTACAGAGACTGTGACAAAGACCACTACTGATACAAAGCACATAGAAGCTGACAGCACCAAAGGAGCAGCAGTCGCGCTGACTCCAACGATAAGAGCCTTGTACTTGAACAACTCTGGGACTTCTTGCTGTGCGCTGGAACCTTTCCGTCGCAAGCTGTGCTCTCAACCCGCATCAGATACGTCCACCAGACTTAGTGAGTGAGTGAATTTCTGATTTTAGCATATTGTGTAACTAAGAACCTTGCCTGACCTTCCTGATATTTTTATATATGGTTCTCGATATTTTATTGCTGTATATGTCTATTTCTCTATAATCATTTTGCTATTAAAAGTGCAAAGTTTTGGACACCTGGTATGTCCCCTAGGCTTATTTCACTGGCACTCGGTGAAAAAAGAATGTTATTTATAACTAAGAGCTTCATAATATCCCTGTCAGATTAAGCAAAAGTTCTATTGCCCAGGATAATAAGATTAAAAGAACACCCTAAATTAAATTTGCCAAACTAAATAATTTACAGTGTACATATACTTTAATATTTTGTTTTTCAAGATATATTTGATTTCATAGCATGATTTATACTTAGTGTATTTTATTTTAGGTCTGAAATTGGTGTCTATAAGGATATGTCTTGAGTTGCAAGGGGTCACCACAATATTGTGATCTCCCTAAAATGCGTACCATGCTGAAGAAAATTCGGCTTGGTCCCCTGAGGAATCAGAACCAGCTTAATGGTGTCTTAAATCACCAATGACTTAATACAATAAATGCCACTTTTAGTTAAGCCAAAATTGGGAAGTGATTTCTATCGTCTAAGCAAGGCTTAAATTTTGTTTTGTCAAAAAGGGGAAAATTATGAGATACTAATCAAAATGATTAAATTTTAGTCTTATTTCATATACAGATAGTAATATATTGGTTTTAAATATCCGCTTTGTAGATTTTATAGAGTGTAATTTATCTTTAATGTTCAGCTAATTCTGTCCACTTTCAGAGAATTAGTTACGGAGCGATAAGCAAACACATGGGCATTTTGTGCAAGGTTTAATTTTGGCTTGTCTTTCCTTTTCTTTTGTTTCCAACAATACTTCTCTTAGGGCAGAAATAATTGACAGTGATGATGTAATATTGCAATGTATAAGAAAAATATATTTGGTCATTCAAATGAGACAAAAAATAAATTTCTCCAGTGTATTTATTTTCCTTGACATGCACACAGCACCCCAAACCCTTGGAATTTCCTAAATGTTGAGAGTGATTAAGGTTTTTCTGTTATGTTAATGAGGTGACTTTTGGGAAAACACCTTACAAAGGGACTCGTTGCCAGGGAAATCTAGGTGATTGGCAGGTTGAAACTTGCAATTCTTTGGCCTCTGGGGAAGAGAAAGGGGTTGGAAGGGAGGCAGTTACCTATGGTCAATGATTTAATCAACAATGCCTATGTCAAGAAGCCTCCACAGGAGCCCTCCAAAGGACAGGCTTTGGAGACCTTTCAGATTGGTGGACACATGCTTATTTGGGGGAATGATACTCTGGGAGAGAGCATGGATGCTCCCATACCTTACCTTATTCATCTTTTCCATCTAGCATTCCTGAGTTGGAACAGAATATTTGAGTTCAGTTCCTGGATTTGCAATTTGTTTATTGCATTGGTGAAACTCCAAATAATAACCACTGAGTAGGAGCACCCTGTGACCTGGTCAACTGTCTCTGACCAAAGTATAGTTCACATACATCTTAAAGACCTGGATTCGTGTCCAGGGCCAGGGAGAACAACCAAGATATTCAACTAAATAAAAATAATAAATACAATGCTTCTTCCTCCTTTTTCTTTCTACCTGCCGGCCTACTTGCCTTCATTTACTTTTCCTTTAAAAACAAACAAAAAACTACAGTGTAAAAACTACTAAAGAGTTTTAATAAGGTGAAAGGCTAAACTACTTAAAAGTTTTAATAAGGGGAATGACTTGGTGAGATTTATACTTTAGAAAGATCCTTCCTTAGGGTTCATAATAAGGAAGGAGGCTTTAAAACTGAGACAGGAGATGATGTTGTCCATTATACATAGACACACCAAGTGTGGGGACAGGAGAAGATTTGAGACATTTTGAGCAGTAGAGCTGGATTTGTTTGGTGACTGAATGGAACAAAGGATGGCAGAGAGAAAAGTGTCACTAGTAAGACCCAGTATTCTTCCTTAGAAAATTAAATGGTACTGGGAGGAAAGAACATATATTGTGTGGAGAATGGGGGAGTGAGGAGGATGGGACTCAAAAAGCAGAAGGAAAAATACATTCAATTGAAGGCACACTGTTTTGAAGAATATCCAAAAGGTTTTTTTACAGTTCTGGATCTCAGGGTGAGCTACAAACACAGATTCAGAAGCCATCACCAGACAGGTACAGGTCAGAGGTCATAATGGGTGGCCCTTTGATTCATTATGTTTGATCAGCATTTTCTTTTCTGACAATAAGTTGTGCACATTCAGTAAAGGGCAGGTCACTTCAAGCAAAATATATTAAAATGAGCGTTATTTCTTAATATGAGAATTAGTTGTAAATATATGAGTGTCTTCTCAAGAAAAAACTTAAAGTAATTTTTTCTTGATTATTCTGAAAAAAAAAAAAAAAAAAAAAAAAAACAGCACTATTATACTTAGGATTTTTTCCTGACACCCCCTGGCTGGAGATGCAACAGCCTGGTCTCCTTGAGCTTTTTTGCCGCACAACAGTGTGTTTTCTTAAACAACCCTTACAGTTCTTTATCTTACCATTTGCTAACTACTTGGGGGTCCTTTTTCTTTCGATTTCTTGTCTTTGAATGAATTAATCAAAAATTAATTGTGTTATCCCATTAACTACTTTTGGTCTGTATTCCTAGAAACTAGGAACAGTTGCTTCTCCCTTTATTCTTTCTTTTATGTCAGGACTCAATGTACAAATAAGCCAGTAAGAAATACATTTTTTAAAATTTTAGTTTGTAAATGATTAGTTGTATAGCTTCCCTAGAAGGCAAGTGTCTTAGAACATATCTCATTTGCTAGTTCTTTGTTTTGCAGTATTATTATTATTTTTACATATTGTAATATATCAGATGACCTATATATAATTTACATATGTTTTAAGATTCTTAAACCATTGCATTATTTTTTTTTTAAGGAAAGACGGAAGCAGAAACGAAGGCCAGTAGGCAGGTAGGCAGGAGAGAAAGGAGGAGGAAGTTCTTTAACTTTATTAGTTGTTCACATTGGTTGTCCCCCTCACCTGCACTGCTCCCACTCAAACTGTCCTTGAGATGTACATGAATTCTTAGTCAGAGTCAGCAGACCAAACCGCTATTCCACCAGGGCATGCCTACAATTACTATTTTCTACCATCACTATTTAGTTTATGCATACATTTACTCTCCTCATTCCTGTTTGCATTTTTGACTATCTGTCTGGGGTCATTTTCCTTTTCCTGAAAAACAAGAACTTCCCTTAGTGCAGGTGTATGGAAGACAAATTTCCTTAATTTTTGTTTGTTGAAAAATGTCTTTGTATTACCTGTCCCTCTGTAATTATTTTCTCTGGATATAGAATTTTAAGTTGGTAATTATTTTCTTTTAGCATTTTAATGACATTGCATTCTGGCTTTATTGATTATCGCTACGAAATCCAGGTATAGTCTGTTGATCCCTGGAAGGTGATGATGGCCCCCGCCCTCCTCAGGGTGCAGTTAAGATTTTTTTTTTGACTTTCGTTTTCAGTTTTTGTATAATGCTACTTGGTATGCCTTTCTTTGTAATTGCCCTCCTTGGTGATCTTGGCAATTCTTGAATCTATGAATTAATGTCTTTCTCAACTTTGGAAAATCTTCAGTCACTATCTCTCAAACTGTTGCTTCTCCTTTTATTCTTTCTTCTTTTATGTCAAGACTCAATGTACACATAAGTCAAGACCTTTTTCACTATGACTGCAATACCCCTTACATTCTTTTCTTAGTATTGCATTCTTTTTATCTTTCTGTAGATAGAGAGCAGATATTTGCTGTTTTCCTATTTCCAGTTCAACAATCTTTTCTTACTATATGTCCTGTCCACTGTTAAATCCAACTACCGGATTCTCAATTTTAGTTATTATAATTGTTAACTCTAAAATTTTCATCTGCTCCTTTTTAATAGGTGGCAGTTCTTTTGAAATTCTTTCTTGTTTTCTAGTCATGAACATGTTCAGTAAACATTTTAAATTGCATGTCTAATAACACCATAGTTGAACCCCTTTAAATGATTAAGTCCTAAACGTTGTGTTAAAAAGAAATTATAGAAGATCTTTTTGCTTGCTCCCAATGGGAAGATTTACTTTGCTTTTGTCTGACAGTTAAAATGGGGCCAATCACCTTCACCTAATCAGGGATTGAGCTAATTTTAGCCTGGGTTTCAGTGTTTGTAAGGTCCCTTCTATTTATACTCAACCCTCTCTTTAAGGAGAAGCCCTTAGGAACCCAGCTGAAAGTGGGGGCATTTACTGGAGCCATTTTCTCCTCCTTGGCAGACCCTGTCTTTCAGTGTAAGACTAATAATATAAGACACTATGATATAAGACTAATAAAAGCACTACTTTTGTCTTCTTCCTCAGCTTCATAAACCACTGTCTAAGTGGTGGGATATACGATCAATCCACTGCTGCTTTGGAACAAGCAAAATCCCCTTCAGGGATTAAGTAGTGTGCCCCTCTTAATTCTCTGCATTCCCCTATGTGACTAGGTGGCCCTCAGTTTTTGTTTCCTGAGTTATGTGTAACACAACTTGACTTCCTCTTAACCACCACTTTTTGCTCTATTTCTTAGTCTCTCTTTTGGTGACAGTTACTATCCACAGATGCCTTAAGGAGAAAAGAAGTGCAGAATGTTGGGTTCTCCTGCTCTTTAGGATTGTGACCTCTCAAGTCCTGACCGCCTTGATAGCTTTCCTGTTCCTTAAAATGGATTAAAAAAATCATTCACGTTTCAATTTACTCTGGATAGGAGAATTGATCAGATACAAGTTCACAGCCAAAAGAAGAAGCCCTTGAATCTTTTAATTTATATATGGATGGTAATCCCTCCTTACACATCCAGAGTGCTAATTCTTTATTTGAAGCATTTTTTTCTCAGTTGTTTATGCTCTCTGTTGATTTAAAAAAATGTTTCATATGTTGGTTGCCAAATTATTATTCTTTATCACTGGGGTCCTTTACACTTAGAAAGAATTCTTCCCTTACCCTCTCCCAATATTTTCTTTTGATTTTTTTTTTTTAAATTTAAATTTAACTTTAGAATGTATCTGAACTTAATTTTGTTGCATAGCATTTTGTGGAGCTGGCTTTTATTTAAAAAAAATTTTTGACTATTGTTAAATAAAACATTCTTCCCTACAGTTCTGGAATTTCACCTTTTGCCTATAGCAAATTATTATTTATGCTCGTTTGTTTCTGAATTCTCATTAATCTACCTGCTATTGCACTTGTAATCTGCTGTTACCCTGAGTGACCTTTAATCACTCATTTTACTACCTGGTGGTTGGAGTGCCCTCTCATAAGCCTGTTTGACATTTTATCTTGACTGTTCCTATCGGAATTTCTTTGTCTACTGTGTCAGAAGTGATTACAATCTGAACTAATGTAGCAACACTGGGTTTACAGAGCAAGACAGAGTGAATAGTACGGAGAATTGCCAGGGTGAGGCAGGAGGGATTTGGAGGGCTGGGCTGGCACCGCTCATTGATGTAGCTTCTCGTCTGGGAAACTAAGAATGATAGGGTTATTAATGAAGATCTGGGATTACAAGAGAAATGGTGACAATTAGAGAGGGTCATCTGACAAAAGAGCAGCAGCAAATATAATTGTAAAAGATGGATAATATTTTGAAATTATTTTCTTGGTTAGTAGGATAGAAAATTAAACTGGAAAAATTAAAAAAAAAATCTAGTGAAATTCAACTCATATTAGACAGCAAATGAAATGTTTTATAACACCAGTTCTAACCGATGTATGATTTTAAGGAGCAGCCCCTAGAAGGCTTTTTCATATTTTTAGCTATGTGAGGTAGGTTGTTAGGATACTGGGTTTTCAGCTGATAGAGGAAGCTAAGGTTTGTGGGGAGGAGTGCAAAAGGTAGATTGATCAACTTTGGGTGATTTGGAAGTGAGAAATATGGTCCAAGTGAGGAAATGGAAATAAGTAGTGAAAAAAAATATTGGCATGCCTTTATATATTCTTTAAGTTTTATAAATAAATACATGAAATTATGTAGGTTGTTACAAGTATCATATGTGATTATAACAGATAAAGAGATTTGTGAACTCGATCAAAATAGGCTGTGTTTGTATTCCTAGGTTATTTACTGAAAGATTTGGTAGAGCTGGGGCTAGGCCTGGCCCTGCCTATCTGGCTGGGCTGTCTGAAGCTAAAGGCCAAAACAGGTCCTAGACAGGAAGGCTGGAGTCTCATTTATAAAGAGAATGTGTATAGTTCTTTTTTTTTAGCGTCGTTCACCTGTATCTGTACCAACCAGTCGTCTTTCATTTCCCTCTAAATAAACTTAGAAAATATCATTCACTTTGAGTTTATGTATGCTACCTTTAAAATGTTGTTTTAGCTGAATACTAAGATTAATTAGAGAGGATTTTTAAGAGATTTGCTTTCATGAAGTTTCTTTTGCTTATTTTCACTTTGGGGAATCCCTCCACTCTTCCCGGTTTGGACCTTAGAATCACAATTGTAGAATTTAGGCTTCGGAAGAAATTGACACATTTGTTTGACTCCTTCTACTTCGGCTTTAGTTAATCATGAAACGAATGAGGAACACTGATGACAAGGTTGAAGACGTCTGTAAATCAAAAGCAGACCTAAATCTAGGAAACCCGTTTCCTTAACAATGGTTTTAGATACTTCTACTACACAGTGGTGATTAGAAAATTCATATTAAATTAGTGCATTCGCTAACCATATCACTTTGCATATGCTTACCCCTCCCCTGACATCCTTTAAGATTCAGCAAAAATTTAATGTGGAAGAATAAAAAGTGGTTTCAATCCTCTCTCTCCAGAGTATCGGATTTTTTAAAAGAGCTGACACCAAGCATTTTTGTAGCCAAATTTAATATAAAAGCAGAGCGTATGCAAATAAGGCACAAAGACAAACTTTTGAAGTGAGTTACAGAGATAATAGCATGGTGCCATTTTTAAGATTAGACTTTTGTGCTACATTCTGTTCTTTTCTTGTAGACAAGTCACAAGCAACTCTAAACTCAGTCTGTCCCTGCTGTGGATGTACACCTGGACTGGTAACAGACAGAGCCAGCTACGAATTGATGCTCATTTTTTTTTTTTTTTTTCATGTGTTCGCCCCACCCTCATCCTGTTCTACTTCAGGGTCAGAAGGAAATGAAGCCACAATGAGAACAAAAGACAGCTGTAACATCTTTAATCTCCTGCTTCCTCTCCCTCTACTCACAGTCTTCCCGGTTTAGAGCTAATCCACCACAGTTGGGTTTCAGTGATGTCCCCACTGCCTGAGGGAGGAGTGGTGAGGTGGAGACTGCAAATATAGACCAGTAGCACCCAGAAGTCACAACTTTCTCTGAGCACCAGGTCTGGGCAGGACGCAAGCCAGAGCGATGGCATTGTCTTTGGAGGAATTTGTCAATTCCCTCGACCTCAGGACCCTCCCCAGAGTCCTAGAAATCCAGTCAGGAATTTATTTTGAAGGTAAGCACTCTCCTAGCTCTTGGCTGTTGAAAGAAAAATGCTTATAATGCTCTTGGGAGTTGGAGAATATGTGGGGGGGGGGATGATTTTAATAGAAAATGATTGACTTCTATTAAAGGCAAGTTGATCTTACTTTGTGAGAGATATGAACTGACAGAAATTAGTTTTTGGTGGTCAAAACCCAATAGTATTGGAGAAGGGAGAAACTAGATAGGTCTCTAGGGTGGACTGGGACAGCAAATTTCACGGAATTTCTGGATATTTTAGTAAGCGTTTAAGTCATTAAAAATGAATGGTGAATTATTTCTGCGTTTTCTGTGAAAGTGGTTATAATCAGAGTAAAAAGTTGTTATCCATATTTATGTTTCTAGAAAAAAAAGGTAAAATTTCATTTTCTAAAACAAAAGCAACAAAAGTAGTGTTTCTGGTACAAACAAAAGCAACTAAAAGTTGCTATTTAAATCATGGTGCTTGGAAAGAAAAATTCATTGAATTCTTAACCACTTTTAAAAAAAAAGTATAGAATGAACATCACATCATAGCATTATATAGGTCATTGTCATAAAACTGCACCTGTATTTAATACTCTGAGTTTACCACCAACTAACCATTCTAAATGCTGTCTGGTTCAGTGTTTTTCTCACTTTTTTCATACTGGCCTAACTCCTCATTCCTTAAAATATCATTCTTATTTGAAGGTTTAGAAATTAATATCTACTAACCACAAGATGATTTTCAAGAAATTATGTTGAGAAGTCAGAGTTCAATTAAGATTATTAAGATTATATAAGTCAATTTTGTAATTCATTTAAATTTTTATTCTTTTGGAAGTTTCTTGTTACAAGATCTATTTTTCCCTATATAATAATTTGATTTCCTAGTACCATTTTTAAGTTAATTATCCTTTCCTCATTTATTTTGTGTTGCTGCTTTTAAATGATATTATATTCTTGCATATGCATTGGCTTGTCTCTGAAATACGTTTTCTGTTTTATTGGTCTACTTCTCAATTAAGCCAAAATCAGCCTATGTTTATAACTATAGTTCTGGAATGTGTTAATATATACTCATTCAATATATAAATATAGACCAAGCCCTTCACAACATTTTTTAAGTTGACTTAGCAATTCATCGATATTGCAAATACATTTCAATGAAATCATTTGATTAAAATATTAAACTGGAATTTGTATTCCATTGTTTGGTAGATGAATTTGGCAAGAATGACATTTTCATATTGTCCCATAAAAGAATATAATGCATTTCTCTTTTCATCCTTTATTACTTAACTATTATGGTGTTCTTAGATCAAGAGAAAAAAGCAAACGTCTGGGTGAATTTTCACAAAGTAAGCACATTCATGGAACTACTACTCTAGTCAAGATATATAGAAAATTGCAAGTATTTTACAAGTTCCATCTTGTGTACTTTCACAGTCATTATCCACCATCCTCATCCAAGGTAGCCAGTATCATGAATTGTGTCCACTTAATGAACTTCACACACACTGAAAATTATGAATATACCTTTCTTGTTTGAACATGTGTTCAATTTTATGTTTGCAAAATTTATTTATGCTGTTCTACATAGTTTAGTCACTTTGGTGTACATATTTTATGGAATGAATATGACATAATTTGCTCATTCTGTGGCTAATGGACATCAGAATTATTTCCAATTTGGAGTCGTTGCAAGTAACATTGTTATGACATTTTCGTACATGCATGTTCACATGTATGTGCAGTTAGTTAGCTACATAAAATACATGGAATTGTCATGCTAGGTGGTTATGCATTTCAGTCTTGGTAAGTAATGAAAAACAAGTTGCCTAAACGGTTGTATGAATTTGCATTTCCAACAGCAGAACATGAGAGTCCCGTATCTTTGGCAACATTTGATATCATCAGGTGCTTAATATTAATATTAATATCATATGTTTAATATTAATTATTCTGGTACATGTATAGCAGTAGTCCATAGCTTTAGCTTGCTTCTCCCTGGTTGCTAATGAGACTAAGAATCTATTTATGTTTATTAGCCTTATGGAGATGTTATTTTTTGAAGAGATTATTGATTCCTTTTGAGCATTTTCTTTCATATTTTATAAATTATTACACCGATTGAATTAAATTTATATATATTGGGTACTAAGCCTGTGTCAGTTTTCTGTGTTGCAAATGCCCTTTCTTAGTCTATAACTTGACATTTCATTGTTTTAATTTTTTAATTATGTCATTTGATGGATGGAATTTTTAAATTTAGTAATAGTGTAGTCAATATATAATTATTTTTATTTGGGGGTTTGTCAAAGAAATTTTTCTTTACTGTAAGTCCTTGAAAGATATTCTCCTATACTATCTTTTGGAGTTTCTTTTTGTTTTCTCTCATCTTCAGATATGCAGTGTACCTAGAATTTTTAAATTTTTTTGTGTATTATATAAGGTTAAGATAAATGTTTTTTTCTTCCTCTATGGAGCCAATTGGTGCAATGATATTTATCGAAATCTTTTTCTACTGTATTATTGTACTGCATTAGCATAAACAGTGTCCTTATGAGTTTGGGTCTTTTCCCACAGTTTCTATTTTGCTCTATTCATCTAATTGCTATCCTCACAAACTTTACCCTGTCTTAATTAATGCAGGTTTGCAAAAATATGCCATATGTTGTTACGTTGTATTTTATTATATATAATAATGTGTTACAAAGTGATAGAATTCAAAGTTGATTGCACATTAGAATCACTTGGGAAGTTTTAAAAATACAGAGGCATGTGTTTCTTCTCAAAAGATAACGATTTAATTATGTAAGAGATAGCATATCAAAACATGTAAGAGATAAGACATCACCAGATTTTTAAAAACTTCTCTGATAATTACAGCATGTAGTTAAACTTCAGAACTACTGCTATAGAATAACTTCTCCCAATTTATTGTTCTCCTTCATTTGGTTGTTTGAATCTTCATGTATATATATGTATGTATATATAGATATTTCTATATATATACGTATGTATGTATATGCTTCTTTACTTTTGCAGATGTCCTCAGTACTTTGATAAACAGTGCATTGGTTTGAAGAGAATTAGCATTATTTAAAATTGTCTTCTGATCCATGAACTTGCTATATAGTTGTTTAGTTTTATGGATCTCTTTTCATTTCTGTCAATAACGTCTTTTGTGGAGCTCTTGCAATTCTTTTTCAGATTCATTTTTAGTTTAGACTTTTCTCATTCTGTTACAAGTGGTGCATTTTGAAGTTTTCATTTTCTTTTTGTTGTGTTTTGGAGTTCTAAGAATATGTCTTTAGATTATTTTGCATTTGCTATGCACACTCATGTTTTTTGTGACTATTGAGGAATCTCGTTTCTTCTTTCCAATGCATGTGCTTTCTGTGTCTTCAGTTAAAGCCCTGACTAAGCACTTCTAGACACAGTATTCAATAGGAGTTCAGATTAAGACCGTCTTTTCTCTTTCACAATAACAGCCAGAAGGTTGCAGTCATTCACCATTGAATATAATGTTACTTTAGCTTAAAGAAGCTTCCACCTTTCAAATTTTTAAATCATTAATGTATTTTTTTGTCAAATATTCTTTCTATAGCTTTTGCAATAATCATATATGATTTTTGCATTTATATTTTTGAATTATCAATTCATTTGATGCTGAGCCTTTTACTTTTAGAATAAAACAGATTTGGCCTAGTGTCACAGAATTTGATTATTATATTTAAAATTTTTTTTAAATCTCTTTTAGAAAATAATATTGACTTACAATTTTATGTCTTGTGATATCCTAACTAAGTTTTTATATTGAGGCATATTGTACTTATAGAACTCTAAGGTAGAGCATTTTTTATCTATTCTTCTAAAGATTTTGTGTTATTTCATATTGAAATGTTTAGTAGACTTTCTCATGGAGTCCTTCTGGAATTTCTAATGTAGCAATGTTTTAAATAATGGCTTTATTTTAAAAAATTATTTAAATTTTATGTAACACTGCATTACAACATCGTATAGGCTTAAAGTGTGCATTATCATAAATCAAATTCTGTACGTATTAAGTTTACCAACAGTACAATTATATACTTTACTATATAATTGACCTCTTTTTCCTAAGGACCTCATTTTTAAATAATAAAGTCTTGTCATCCATAAGCCTAATTTATATCTTATTAAAACAGCTAAAAACAGAAAATTCATCTGGATAATTTATTAGAGCTTCTGAAATAAGTGTTTCCACTGAGATCTTCTGAATCCTAGCCTAGTTCCTAGAATGTGAACACATACACATGTGTATCATGTTTCTTTTCTTTTCTCATTGGCTATCAGCTAGAGAAATGCAAGTAAATATTACCAAGACTATTGATGAAGTCTCTTTTTAAGGTCATTGTTTTATCTTTTTATTTCATTAGTTTTCCAAAATAGATACTGTTATTTTCAGAAAATATCAAGAATTGTGTTTTCCTTACCATATATTTTAACTATTTGTTTTTCTTACCTTGGTAGCATATACCTAGGTCTCTAGTATTAGTATGCTAAGCAAAAATGAATCATAAAGACATCATAATCATAAAGAAAGTGCAGCTAACATGCTTCACTAAGTGCAGTGCTCTAAGATTGTATTAAGACTTTATTAAGCTATAAAATTTCTCATTTTTTTGCTTTCTAGATGTTTTTATGGTAAAATAGGTTTTGAGGTTATATCTGCTTTGTCATCATTGATTAAGACATAACGTGCTTTGATTTCTTTAGTCTGTTAATAAGAACTATCTTTAAAGATTTTTGGAGTTGAAGAATTCTTTCATATTACATATATACTTCTGAAATACGAAGTAGAAGTTTATTATTTTCAAGAACTTTGACTTTGATCATGACTAAACTGAACCAATAAACCTCATCAATTTTAGATTCAAGGTAACATTAGCTTCCTAAAATGAGCTACACAGATTTTGTTTTGTTTTTTTTTTTACTTTCTGAAGGAATTTAAAAAATAGGTTTTAAACTCTTCCTTGAAATTTGGTAGAATTCTCTAGGAAGTATGTACATGGAATATTTGGGAAATCAGAAGTTGGTTTTGTTAATATTCTCTATTGTTTTGATTCTTCATTAATTTCTACTTGGTCTGCATTCTTTTTCTTTTCTCTCAGTTCTCTTGCTCATTTTTGAACTCCCAAAGTTTAATTGGCAGTAATTAAAAAAAAACTTTTCTTACTTCCTGGTTCAAAGTAATATGTATTTCTAAATACTTCTCTGTTTCCAATAAATTCTGCCATTTCATATTTTTACTATTACACAATTTTGAGTTAACGTAAACCTTTTCCAATGGCTACTTATTGGTAATATAGGTTTTCTTTAGATATCCTTTTGCTCTTAATTAATAATTTTATTGCCTGTTGTTAGAAAACACAATTCTTTATTATGCAGTTTCTTTCAAATAATTCACCTTTTACTTTATAGTATAAAACATGTCTTACCTTGAAATTATTTCATATGTGTTAATAAAAGTATTTATTTTGTTGGTTGGTTTAATATCATCTATATATACACTAAGTATCAGATCTTGCTCTCACTACTTACTTTCTGATTATTTCATCTGTCATTTTCTGAGACGGTTATATAAAACAAATCCTTTAACAGTTTTTCATTTATCTAGTTCACCCTTCACTTGTCTTCCTCCATTATATTTTTTGAGGTTGAATTGTTGCATGTGCTTATGTTGACAAGGGGTATATCTTTTTACTCCATCGGTGTCATCCCTTTCCTATATGATTTTTTTCCATTATGTTCTATTTTGTTAGATAATGATACAATTGCTTATTTTTAATTTTGAAATACCTTTTGTTAAGCAATTATTTTTGATTTTCAGTGTCTTTTGTTTTAAGTAAAGAGACACAAGACTTTTATACTCTTTCTTCCTATATTAGAGTAGGCAATGGATCCAGGTTTTGCCTAACCTACGTTGATGACAAATTTTAGGAGAAGGGAGGCCTAAAGAAACTTGAGAAAGGCTGACATGAACTTGTATAAAGTTCTGTGATACTGCATTCGATATGTCTAACTTACAACCACAATGAGACTAGGCAGTGTAATATGATCAATTATTCTGCTCTTGTTTTTTTTAATTTGCTCTATGGTGTAAAGCATAGACCTGTAGGTTATAGATTCAATCTGCTTCCTGGTTATTACAAATGAAAGATGATTACATGTCAGTATGCAATAATCAACATTCAGCATTTGTTTGTCCTTTCAAGAAAAACAGTTTCATCCTAAACTTGAAGCATGATTTGAAGATTAATTATACCAGTATATCTAAAATATTTAGTGAAATGACTCCTTCATAGAAATGTTGCTGCAAATTATTACTATTGTATTTATCATAATGTTGGTATGTTATGAGGAAAACTGGTCAACTATTTATAAAATGTGAGATAAAATAATTTGAATTTCACTTCTGCTTCATATACCAGCATAAGTTATATATGGAGCAACTTATTAAAAATTAAACATTAACAATAAAACAACTCAAAGAAACCATAGAAGAATATTAAACTAGTGGCTTTAAAAATTAAGCAAATTAAATTATAAAAGAGAACATATCTTATTCAAGAATATTTGAGTGTAATGAAAGGTAAACTACAAGCTGGAAATATATTTAGAATATTAACAAAAGGCAAAAAATATTTTAAATGTATACATAATTATCTCATAACTATAAACAAAAATAATATACAATTCAAAAGTAGGAAAATGATATAAAAGGCAATTCACAAGCCAGAATCACAAAGAAAAAAATTCAAATTTACTAATAATAAAATGAAAAATAACAATAAATATTTACCTTTTGGTTGACAAATACTGAAAAGATTTATAAAGCCCAATGTAAGCATGAATATGCAGAAATGAGGCAAGGCACTGGTGGCTGTGGAAATTACAAACTTTCTAGATATCAATGGGGCAAAATGGAGCAGCATATAAAATACACATGAACTTCTAAATTCTAGAACTTAGTTACAATAAAGAAACAAAAAATAAAAATTATACTCTAATCATCATAGCAGCACGTTTTATAGATAGATATCAAATGAATGTCAGCATGGAGGAACTTCAATAATTTGACCATATATACTATTTTAAATGGGACAGTACCTTTTTAAAAAATGTTTCCTTATTGTCTCACCATTTTAGTAAAAAAATGTCAATTTTTTCCCATTTTTAATAAACCAGGGCCATCTTTAATGCAGGTCAAAAGGGGCAATTGAATTGCCCCAGGCCCAGTGTGTTGAGGGGGCCCCAAAGTAGCTGCTCCCTTTGCCCACGTTAAAGGTAACCCTGCTGGTGCTGACTGACTGGTGGGCCATTGTTCCTGCCCCTGTAAGGAAACAGGAGCCACAGGAAGAGGATTCCTCCCCGCTGTTTCTTCCAAGGTAGCAGAGTCACTGATAAGTACTGTGGAGGCATCTCTGACACTAAGGGGGCTATCTCTGGCATTGTGGGGTCTATTGGGTATTTCTGGCACTGAGATAGTTAAAGTGGCATGTGTCTTAGTCGGGAAATTCAGAGAGGGGCTTATAGGGACCCAAATTTGCTTTACATCTAAGGCATCAAAATTTCTCAACTATCCCTGACCGTTTGTCGGAAGTCCTGCTGGACCACACAGCATCATCATGCAATTGCTGACAGGCTTCACATAATACTTACCTGCTGCTGGTTTGGCTGCTCTGCTCCTGCCCAGATTGCTCCTTCTCCTCTCTCCCCTTAGTTGCCAGCGCATAACTCCATCCTGTTTTTGTCATCTCAATGTCCCATTTTGTCTCAAGGAAATATGGCCAGCCTATATAAAAATTACAATGATAACATCACCAGGCTTTGTTCAAGGGACTAGAATAGCAGTGGGTGTGGTGGAGGATGGAGAATAAAGCCTCCACCTTCTTTAGTTGCTTGTATTCCAGGAATGAAATAAATGGCAAACAAATTTTAAATGTAGACAAGTGCCATGGGAATTAAATAGAAATAAATTGAGGCTGAGGGAAGAGATAACCTTTTGATAGAGTGATATAAGGTAGATATCTTTGATGAGATAAAATTTAAGCAGGGGTCTGAATAAACTCACGAAGTTTTGCAACTACCTGGAAGAAAAACATTGCTGCTGAGGACAGAGCAAATGAAATGCCCATAAGAGCAAATGATATTCCCAGAAGCATCTTAATTAAGACACGGGAAAGTGGCTAATGGCGATGATGCAGAGCATTTGAGAAGAAGGATGGTGGGAGATGCTCCTGGGCACTCGGGGACACAAAGAGTTTGTTAGCCTCTAAGGCTATTGTAACACCTACAAAATGTGCTGGGGAAGCAGGTGGGGCCTGTAAGATAGAGTTGACAGGGAAAGCTACTCTAAAGAGTTGGTTTTAGGAGCCAAGACCTGAATGTTGATGAGGCATCAGCCAAGAAAAGATCTGGGAGATGAACATTCCAAGTAGTAAATAGCTAGTGCCAACATTTGGAGATTTAATGGTTAGTCTTTTCAAGCAAGACCAACATATCCCTGTACCTGGAATATATAGGAAGCACTTAGGAGAGTCATATGAGAAGAGGATTAAGGACAATGCAAAACATTTCAAAGATTTTTGACTTTATAAAATATACCAGTGGCCGTGAGGTTGAAGGTGGACAGGAACTGAGGCATTTTAGGAGACTCATCAGCTCCTCTGAGAATAGGTGAAGGTAGATAGAAGTGGGATAGACACATCATGGCACAATGCAGTAATACAGATGCGATCATGGTGCCTTAGATTAGTTGGAAAGAAATGACCAATTCAAGATATACTTTGGAGGTGGAACTGTCATGAATTGCTAGTGGATTTGATATGTGGGTGAGGAAAGAGTAAACCAAAGGATGAATGTGGAGATTTTTACCTAAACCACTAGACAAATGTTGGTGCATTTAACAGTGTTGTCAAGATAGGGGAGGAAGAGGTTTGTGGGGAAAGCTAGAGTTTTGTCTTAGACATGTTAACATAACTACCTATTATTTATCCACGTGGAAATTCAAGTAGACAATTGAAAAGCAGTTTTTTCATCACTGAGTGTGTACTCATGACTGGAGTGTTTCATCCAGGAGCTAACTGGATCAGGGCCCTGTTTGATCACTAACTTTCTCAGTGAAAAAAAATGAGACTGTATCCTTAATATATGTTTTTCCTTATGGGTATTTATGATTATTCTCAAGCAAACACAATAATAAAAATTGTGAAAGTTTTCAGTAAGGTAAAATCACCAATGTTTTAAGCAATTTTAATTTTTAAGTAAAACTTTTTCTCTCATGATAGTTATTGGCTTTATTAAAATGTACTACTAATATATATTTAGTACAAGAAATATTATTGTAAGTTATTGAAATGTTAAGTATTTTCATTATTGATTATTTTCAGTATTTATGAAAGTATTGATTTAATATCATGTGATAGAGTCATTCAGGGATGTGGTTCCAATTTATTTCAATATTGGTTTTGAATGATAACTGTTAAAAATACCTTATAAAAGATCACTGTATACCATAGGTAATACATAATTAGAGTAGCTTTACTGTGAATGCTTGTGGCTATTAATCCATATCTGAAAGTCATCTTAAATCTGATTTGGCAGTTTTGGTTTCCTTAGAGAGCAGCTCTGCAGCTGATTACAAGTTTATCCTAGAAATAGAAGTGTTACTCTGCCATTTTCTTAATAGGTTTTGCAATCTTCAATTCTGAAGTATTTTTGTAGACATCTTGCAAAGTTATTGTCTATTTTGTGAGAGCTAGTGTAGTTAAAATTAGATTATAGCAATTCTTAAATCAATTTAACTTGACACATAAAGTACATTATATGAAAGTATATTGCAAGTAAATAATGAATTAGGACAATTCTTTTAAAAGCGTTCTCTCTCTTTTTACTTCCCCATTCTGTGTTAGTTTATTGTGGACCATACATATCATGTGACCATTGGATACAGGAATAAATTCAGATTTTTAATATTAAATACTAGTAAAGTCTAAAAGTAAATATTAGAAAACCTTTATATTAAATATGAGTATCATTTCTTAGTGTACAAATGAATATAGATTGAGGTTGAAATATTGTCTTTTCTTACCTCACATCTTTTACTGTTCTGTGGAAATTGTAACCCACTTTAGAGATTCCTGCTAGGAAGTCATATCAATGATGTGACAAATCCCAGTCTAAAGCCCTGGGTAAGCTAGCTCATGAATATTGATGACATATGTTATAGAGAAATTGACCTGTATCATCGTGTCATCTTTACTTCTTTGAAAGATCAGTTTAAAACCAAGGAACAAATTTGGAGAATAAAACTAAAAATTGGTGTCATTTATCACAGGGCTCATCTTTGTTAGACTACATCACTTCCGAGTCCTTTTGTAGCTGTAAGACTTTAATTGACCAATGTAATGAGAGCGGAAGTAATTTGTATCATTACTGGGGAAGTTGCTTTAAGGGCCAGTTCAGAGTTCAGTATATATTATCCTGGTAGACTATATTAAAAAGGAGCATTGGACGTTCTGCGTCTCTAAGCGACTAAAGTTATTATCACCATTTATTTCATGACCCTTTGATGTTGATTTAAAAGGTTGACAAAAAAAGTTTATTTACATTTTGATTTTGTTCAATGATCTGGATATTTTTAAACACTTTTTCACTTTGTGAAAATAGTATGTACACCTGACTGGAAAATTAGTAAATGCAGCAACACAAAATTGCCCATAACTTCATCAAAGAAATACTGTTAACCTTTTGATGTATTCTTTTATGAATTAAAAGCAAAAGAGGTCTTCCTGCTTCTGCGTTTTCACAGAGCTTATGGGGTCATACTTTTAAAATGCATGTCAGCTTTTACCACTTCTCTGTGAAAAACCCTGCACTTTTCATTTCTTCAAAAAAGTGAAGACCTTAACAATGAGTAATAGACCCTCTATTTCTTTCTTTTGCTATTACTGTTTATTTTGTTCAATGATTACTTATCTCCTCCTTCCAGCCTCCCTGGTCTCTTCATTGGTATTCGAATTTGAAGATTTGTTCCTAATTTAGAGCTTTGCTTAAGCTCTTTCTTGATCTGGCTGGGTCTTCTGTCATACTTCCACTCATCTCACTCCTTCTCTGTGAGGCTGAATCTGACCACCCAAATTAATACTGCAGATTTCACAACCCGTTTCCCTATATTCTTCATGCTATTTATTATATGTTTCTACCAAAACACCTTACATGCAAACTGAATTATTTATTATTTTTCTGTTTTCCTATTAGATTATTTTTTATACCTTGAGGTATAACTTTCTAAAGCCTAACATTTATCCACTGTGCGTTTATAATGCAAAGATGTTTAATAAAGTTGTAGAGTTTTCAGTCAGCCCTATTTTAGACCTTTTCCATCACTTCAGAATTCTTTGAGCTATTTGATAATAAGTATCGCATGCATTTCTAGCCCCAAGTAACCATTGATCTGCTGTCCTGGACATTTCATTTGAAGTCATGTAGTATGTAATCTTTCGCATCAGACTTCTACTTATTTAGCATAATGTTTTTAAGTTTCATCTCTGTTACAGCATGTATACATATTTTGCTTTTTATTGATAATAGTATTTCGTGGTATGGATACACCAGTTAAAGGACATTTCTTGTTTCCTCACTAGAGATACTATGAATAAAACAACATTTTACATTTCTACTAGCAATATATTATAATTCCTTTTTCTTCAAGCCCTTACCAAAGTGTGGTGTTGCCATCTTTTACATTATAGTCAGCGGTATGTTGCTGTAGTTTTAATTTACATTTTCTTAATGACAAATGATATTGACTGTTTTTTACTATACTTACTAGAAATTTATTTTTATTTGTTTTTTTTATGTAAAATGTCATCTCAAATTATTTGCCCAACTTTGCCTGTCTTCTTGTTATTGAATTCTAGGAATTATTTCTGTATTCTAGCTATTTGATTTGCAATATTTTTAGATATGCAATTTTAAATGTCTCCTTCTTTCCCATGACTTGTCTTTTCGTTTTTATACTTTGTCTCTGCGAGCACAAAGTTTTAAAATTCTGATGAAGTCCTATTTGTTTATTTATTTATGTTTCTGTAGGGTACATGCTATTATTATCATCTTTCTAACCCAACGTCACAAGAATGTTCTTTTGTTGTGGGTCCCCAAGATCACCACCATGTTTTATGATTTTCTAGCAATCAAAATTCAGAAAAGCTTTTCTACTCAGGGTTATGGCTTTTCATAGAGGAAGGATACAATAAAGTCATTGAGGAAGATAGCATATAGGGAAGACTTCATGATAAAAAAAGTCTTAACCTGCCAGTTGTTCTCAGAGATATCTGCACTTGCTTAATTTTCCTGGCAATGATGTATGTCGATAAGCATGAAGTATTTTCGGTTTGGGAAGTTCACCCCTGCCTTTTTGTCCAGTGTTTTTATTGGAGTAGTCCCATCAGTGAGGAGTATTGTGAGACTGATCTTAGACACTGAGTCTTCAGCCTCTCTGGAGGTCAAGTGATACCGTGTGACACAGAAACCTCTGGTGAACAAAACCAGGCACTCATCATAAATCATATTGTTAGCACAAACTATCTGGTGTGGTTCAACTATCCCAGATATGCAAAAACACTTATCTGGCAGAATATAACCAAGGGCTTCATGTTATCTCTTAGGAATCTGCCAAGGGCTAGTCCTTTCTTTGAAATGTGCAGGATTTGAGCACCTCAGGGTCACGAATAACCTTTTGCTGCACAGTTTCTTTCGAAGAGTTGTATCTATTTTCTTTAGATCTAGGATCCACTTGTTAGTCAGAATTTCCTGGAATCTTTTAAGTCTAAGTGATGGAAGAATTAACCAACTTCCTATACTGTTACAGAGCCTGCTGAAAATAGGTAGAAAAGTTTCTCTTGTCAGAGAGAGCTGGAAGAATGACTTTCAAAGCTGAGAATATGTCTTCAGCAAAATGTGATGGCAGGAATGTGTTGGCACATTTGAGAGAAAGTGAGAAATCAGTGAGACTGGGAGGAGGGGGAGGATTATCAGAAATGATGACAGAGAGGAAATAGTAAAGAACCATATATGGTCCTTTTGGACGTTGGAAGTGTTTTTCTTAGAATAATTGAGACCAGCGATAACTGATCAAAAGTAGCAAAAGCAATGTTATAACTTTCTTCCTCACTATTAAGTTAGATACCATGAGCCATTTGTTTTCACTGTTTATCAAGAAGGAGCATGCTGGTAAAACCACATATATGTGGGTGAAGACGATGGCTATCCCTTGGGGATATTCAAACCTTGGCCAAAAAAACCTAAGTAGTTAACAAGGAAGGATGTGGGAGTGATCAAAGAAGAAGGCTTGATTGAATGAGTGAAATAAGGCTGAAAACAGCCTGGCCTGACAGACTTGTTAACTACAGGCTAGAAGCCAGGGTACCTGCTAGTCCCATGTTAAGTGTTCTGGAATTTTGTCACACTACTTTGCTAGTTCTTTGTGTAGGAAGTGCTATGTCTAAAAAAAATAAAGGGACTTGTCCACGGGGCAAAAGCACCCTTGCAGTGTTCTCTCTCCCTCCATGAGATGTCTGTCAGCTCACTGACAGCCCTAGGCAGACCAAGGAGCTGGCACATGTATATTGGCGCAAATCAGACTTTTGCCTAAATAAAAACCAGCAGTTTTGCTTAAATGAGCCCATAAATATCATGCTCCAAGTGTATTTTATAGCAACTTTTAAAAACCGTGAAGATACTTTCCACCTCTTCAGAGGCAAGAATATTAAGTGCCATATTTTGACCACCTTAAATATTATATTTTCTTTTCTTACTAAGCTATGTTAAAATTATGGAAATTATTCTTTAAAGTGGCATTCCTTTTTTTTTCTTCATTTTTTCTTTCTATTTGTTCCTCTCTTCTAGAAAATGAATAAAGCATGATCCTCTTGATCTTAAGGATTCCATAAACCAGTAAAGAGATAAGGTTTTCCAAAAATCAATATTTGTTACAGAGGGTAAAGGTGCTTTAATAACAAACTTTTCTGAGGATGCTGGGAAGAGCATACTTTACCACCCAAGAAGAAAGTTTAACAAGAGCAAATGATATATTTTTTGCTTGTGCTTGAATCCTACATAGAAGATGAGCAGGTTAATAAGAAATGTTCCGAATGAGAGAAAAGTACTAAAAGTTTATACAAGTTTGAAAATTCAAAATATGATCCAAGAACAGCTCAGTCAAATAATGTCATCATATTTTAAATGACTTCTGAACTATAATAAGAAAATAGAGTTTATTCTGCAATCAATAAGAACTGATAAAATATTACTTTATTATGTGTTTTCCTGATTATGAAAGTAAAATACGTTCATTGTAAATAATTCAAAATTCTAGAAAAAGCTGATAAATTCCTGAAATAATTAAGGCAAAGGAATAATCTCAGATGAGTAGATTAGACAATCATTCTAGTAGAAGTTTGCTAGGTACATGTGAAATAAGCACCAAGGAGTGCATGGCAGCTATAGCTAGAAGGGAAGAGACAGAATCCATGGTATTTTGGATAGAATCTCCTGAATTTGCCATTCTCTGAGCTGCAACAAGCATGAGTTGAGTAGTTGAAGATAGACTTGAGGTTTCTGGATCATGTAACTATGGAATACTGATAAAAATAAAGAAAAGCAGACATTTTGGAGATGGAGGTATGACTCAGTGAGTTTTCAAAGTTGAATCCTCTATAGAGGCTATGTTGAAATGTGAATAAAATATTAAATCACCAAAAATGTATGTTTGAAGTAAAAGGAATAGTAGACTTGTCAGGCTTTAGCATTAAAGATTTATAAGTGGGTAAAATAAGACTTGTTATTTCAGCAATTTCCCCAGTGTTCATGTATCTGTCAGAAGAAATACATGGATCTCCAAGAACATCAACATGGGAGGTGTGGAGTCTATCAAAGCACATATAACCATTTCTGTATGTCGGAGAACAAGGAGACAGTGGCGTACTTTGTTGATGAAAAGAAATTACATGGCTCACTAGATTGAGAGAGTGTAAGAGATAAATGTTTGCTTTTAGTGTGTGGTTTAGAGTGGAGTATCAATTATACTTACAGCATAGACTATATTCAAGATTTTTATGGGGCAGGCGCTGTGTCATGTCCTTTGTATATAGATTTGGAAGTGTAAAAAATACGTATACATTAATATATAATATATATGCATAAATATATTCAAATATATCTAACCTATAATGAAATAATGCTCATATTTTGTTATATGCACAAATTAGAAATTCATGTGTATATATATTTAAATCTCATTTTAATAAATTATACTTAAAAATATACTAAGTCCTTAGAAATATTTTGAGAGATGGCTATTTTCATTTTCAGGGTCACTTATTTAATATATCACCTACTTGTGCCCCAGGGATAAAGCTTAGAGTAGTGTTTATTCTCCCTCTGCCCATGGAAGAGTTTAAGAAATCCGTTAGTGAATCCTATCATTGTAGAACATCAATGTTTTTTAAAAATTTGATAAAATTTTACTATGGCAGCTTAACTACATGAATTGAGTGGCAGAAGTAAACATGTACAAGAAATAACAAGTATTAGTTCCACATTTAAGTCTTTTTCTAAGTCATTACTGATTATAGCTATAATTTGCTAAGTATGACATTAAAGAATCAACTCTAAAACTCGTTTAATAAGTACATAGCATAAAGATAGTGAATTATGCATTATATGAGCATAACTTTTATAGATTTGATGCATATATGAGAGTTTATATGGCAAAAAATTATGCCTGTTTTAATGCCTACGTAATTGTTTTATGGCTAATTGAATTTAATTTTTTTCAGGCTTAATTTAATCAGCTAGGAATATAGCAATAAAATCAGGTCAAATTAGAAAATTATAGCATTGTATTCAACTGCATTTATTCATATTTCGCAGGTTTTAAATATTCAGGTAAACAAAAAATTATTCACTTTTTTACATGTATTCCCAACATTGATTCATACAGATTCAAGCTGAATGAAATTACGTGAAAGTCTAATGAAATATGGTCTGTCACATTTTTTTAAAGAGAATTTCAGCTGAATATCTTCATGAATATAAATTCATGTACATAAAAAAGTACCAGTGCTTATTTGCTTAAATTTACATTTATTAAGATTTTATTAAAGACCAGCATTACATTTGTAAAAGAGAATATGTTTACAATATGTTTTGTTGAGCTTCACAGTTATGAAATGTCTCAAATTAAGTTCATAGGAATTGAAAATTAAAACTTTTTATATCAAAACTTCATCAAGATTTTTCAATAAATTTCTTCATGTCAGTGGCTTGGTTAGGTGCTAAAATGACTTTCAGAATGGAATTCGGGAAACAAATATTCAGTTTCATTTAAAAATATATTGGAATTACGTCGATTTAGTGAAATGCAGAAATTACAATTGTGCTTACATTCTTTAAGGCATAATCTTCTTTGAAATAATGTTTAATATGTTTTCTTTAAAAATATTGGAACTTTTTTCTTTTTTTTAAATCTGACTTGACACATCAGCTATCGTATAATTTAGCTCCCAGAATTCCTATAGTCCACATACTACAGCTCAGTAAGTTATCTTTTCAGCACAAAGCATTGCATTAAAAAATAAGAATCAAAATATTTTAAGTTTGAAATGTAAAAGTTTTGAAAGTTTAGTGCATTTTTGTGTGTGTGTTTGACTAGAACACATTTTTCCATAAAATTAAGCACAAAGCATTGCATTAAAAAATAAGAATCAAAATATTTTAAGTTTGAAATGTAAAAGTTTTGAAAGTTTAGTGCATTTTTGTGTGTGTGTTTGACTAGAACACATTTTTCCATAAAATTAAGTTCAAGTATGTCTTATTTTAGGAAAAAAAAAACATCTTAAAGCAAAACAAGCAAGAGAAGCTCAGTAATTTCAGTTGCATTATTTTCAAAAGCTGTAAAGGAAAGTAACTGCCAGGAATTTTTGGTGTTGTTTGCTTAAGTGGAGATGTT
The DNA here is from genome assembly GCA_004363575.1 of Solenodon paradoxus. Classification (NCBI taxonomy): domain Eukaryota; kingdom Metazoa; phylum Chordata; class Mammalia; order Eulipotyphla; family Solenodontidae; genus Solenodon; species Solenodon paradoxus. The sequence goes on along the minus strand of RJWH01002248.1, from coordinate 192,479 downwards.
CCAAAATGTGGATATTTTGTACAAAGAAGCACATTATTCACATTTACTATAGAGTGTTCACACTTTAAAGATTTCTAAGTAACAAATTTCTTATTTGTTAAGGTCCAACCTTCACTATGCAATGCAAAGTTAAAAATAGAGGGCTGGCATATGTTTTGGCACACAATGATATAAAATAGAATAGTCATGCATTTCTTCAGTAAGTAGAAATTAATGACTGAGCAAGAGATTAAGTAAAAATTATATTTTTCACTGTTTGCTAGAATTTTAGATGCTGTGAAATGAACATTGTCTTTAGGGCTGTAGTCATCTAAATTCATTTTCATAGGTATGAATTGGTGGTCAATTATTTAGCACTGAATAAACAATACATTTAAAATTTATTAAAGGAAAGCAAAAGAAAAACTCTTACTTTAGCATAGTAGTTTATGTTTTTGTATATATGATACTGATAACTTGTGTTAGGCACTGCCAAATGACTAGTGTGTAACTATTGAAACTTAGAAAGTAACTTCAACTATTGTGCAAAAAAAATCTAAAAACTGATTTAAAAATGTCTGTCTTTAATGTAATATTCAAGCTCTTGAATTTAAAAACTTTACATTTTAATTGGGACTACCTTGTTTTATTCCTAATAAATATTTGGAATCATTGCATCTTAAAATTTTTTCTGAAGAAAGATTGCAGCTTAATGTTATATAGGTTTAAGGTACATTGCTCATTTTTAAAACAAAGATTTTAGCAAAAACCACGAGATGAAATTTATATAAATGAAGCTACTTATTTCATCTGAAATGATACTTTTTAAATGGCATTATGTAATGAACTTAGTTATTCAATATTCTAACTCTTAGAGAAAATGATTAGAGCAAAGAGTTACACTAGATTAGAAGGGGTTAGGTTTTAGTGATTCAGCATTTGCATTAGTCAGAGGAAAGAACATTTGTCTCAAATAACATGTGTATTGTAACAGACCAAGACATTTTTTTTACTTCTCTATTGATATCAGAAAAAAATTTTCTCAAAAATTCTGAAATCAAATCATAAGAGTTTTCAATTAACTGTTCATGAGCAGAGGTCAGTACTAGCTTTTTTTATATTTAGATTCTTGACAATAATGAAAATTTGTATGAGTCTTATACATAGGTTGGCTCTTCCTTTTTCTTTCCCCCTCTTGCATTCTTTTTCACTTTAGCAAAGAAAACGGACATTTACAGAAACTCTGAGTAATGTACCTTGAGTACCCACAGCCATCAAGTATTTTCCTTCAGCAAAGGACAAATAATTGCGAGGATAATAATAGAGATGGCCCCTCAAAAAATTCCAGATTACTTGTAAACACACTGCAAACTTTAAAAACTTAGGAGAATGAGGTGGTGGTTCCCGGCTGGGTCTGCCCTGCTGCAGAGCTGGGACAGGGCTGGACTCAGGCAATTGTAAATCAGAGCCGCCCTAGGAGGATGAAAGAGGGTGAACTCCTATGAGCCAGGGAGCTATCTGGAGGTGGCGCGTCATAAATCCTGAATGACAAGCTCCAGTTTTTCAGTTACTGCAAAGCCAGCTGCAGGCTTTGTGGAGCCAATTCCAGTCCAGCCGCCCCAAGGCCACCAGGCGGATTGTCGTCTCCTCCATGAGCACACGCACGCACGCCGGGCACTGTCCTGGTGTGTCTGTGCCCAGAGCAGAAGTAGTTTCCCTTCCCTCCTCTACAACCCCAAGGATTCCTTTTTTTCTTTTTCCTATGCCCTGCCTCCACATAATTTATCCATAAAAAAGGTTATTTTCTGCATTGCTAAGCACTCTGTTAGAAGGAGGCAGTGTTCTAGATCAAGTAAACTACTTTTAGAGGGGCAGAGACCTGTCTGGTCATGTTTTCGTCCAGTTCTTCCATTTGCCTATTTGTAATCAAGAGATCAAAGTTTTCCTTCACGAGTAACAGGATTGACAATTATTTTCTTTAATGATACTGTAGTATAAGGAACAGACAAAAAGCCAAGTGAATGAATGAATCTTCAAGAATAGTCATTTATTCAGCTTAACACACTGAGTGGCTGCCTGACGCCTGGCAGTACGTTGGTTTTGCTGCCACACCGATCATTAAATCACAGGGCTTTAACATTCAAAGAACTCAAAGCCTCTTTATGGAGTCAAGATACCATCTAAGTTACCTTCAACAGGTTATGTAACTACTCCTGCACTGACAGTTTCTATTATTAATAACCACCTGAATTTTCAGTTAATATACCTGAAAGAAATTACTTTTTCCATATGGAAATTACATTATTTTGAAACAAAACAAAACAAAAAGATCAAACTCTTTTGAATTTGATCTTGATTAAAGTGCTGATTGCAATACATGCCTTAAACCTTAAATGAGGACTTTTAACCACTAAATATTGAAGTAAGAATGGAAATTTTACTTTGACTAATAAGAGCAATTCTCTTCTTTCTAAGAACAATAACCCATCATTTGCAAGTTCCCATTAAACTTTTGATAGAGAAATTGATGACTGAGAGACACCATTCAACTGAGAAGGGATCTGTATCACTGAGCTGTTGGTTTCATAGTAGTAGCTTTTTTAATTTAGATCCCTTTGAAAACAAAATTATTTATGAGCACATTCTATTTTAAAAAAATCAGAACAAAGTCTCACTGATCAGTAAAGTTCAGCAGCCCTGTTTTATTAAAGTAACTCATTGGCAATTATTGGTTTCATTCTATTAATTAGGGGTAATTAGAAAAAAAATCATGCCAAACTTTCTGGAAAAAGAATCATCTTTGTTACAAATTACCCAGAATTGATTTGTGCATTCATCACTGTTCAGTTAGCTTAGTAGATAGTGATGTTCTCCAATTCTTGGAAGTAGATGGTCTCACATAGTCGTAGAAAGCCTTAGAACAAATTTTACCAAATGTGTATTTATTTGCAGTGAGGCATAAAAAAAAAAACCTTATATGACCTGTGTGTCAGCTTGATGTAGTCCCAGCTATCCATCTTTTAGATGTTCTAATAGCACCTTGCCTGAAATATTCTTTAAAGACATCTGCAGCACTATTCCAATAGCAGACTCCAACTCCCTTTCTAGTTAGATGACAACTTCTTTGAATCAGCTGCTAAACCAAGAATATGGCCTTGTATCGGGGCTCGCTAGATGCTTAGATCCCTTTGTAAGATCAGGAATGCCTGTGTTACATTTGAAATGAAGTTAACATATTTTGAACACTACTCATTTCACCAGTGAAGTAGTCTTCCTAATATCCATTATTCTAATTAACAAGTCTCTTGTGAGATAAACGTAGGTGATCCTTGCAGTTGTTTTTAGAGTAGGAACTCTGATTAATCTTCTGCATGATAACTAGCCACCCTGGGTTTACATTTCTGATTAGTATGATTTAAATATTAACACTCTTCTCATCCCTTCCCTAGACTTGCAATTAAAACTATTTGACACATACATATGTATCTCATTGTCTGTGTTGACTATTTTAAGTGAATACATTGTACATTATAATAAATATTTACGTTGTATAATGTATAAACATTATATAACATATACATACAAATTTATTCTATTTATATAATAATACATATGTATCTTCCCCCATGACCCTAATGCTCTGTTCATCTTATTTTCAGTGGAGTAGATTTAGTCAGCATTCCTTTTGTTCTGTTTTGTCTTGTTTGAAAGCAAAGGTGCAGGCGGGAATGAAGGCCAGCGGCAACAGGCAGGAAGAGAAAGGAGGAAGAAGCACTTTATTGATTTTATTCAACTGTTCATCTTGGTCGTTCCCACCTGTCCCAGCATGTGGCTCCAGGAGCTTGGGATCTATGTGGACTAAACCCAGCCTCTCCTCCACCAGGGCACACCTTGTTTTGTTTTTATCCTCAACATTTCAACCAAATCCTAAATGTTTATGATTTCCCAGATTGACATAGTAGTCCTGACTTTCCTTTACCTCTTTAGTGGTTTGTAACAGTAATTCTCAAAATGAAGTAAAATGACATATTCCTCTAACTTCGAGAATCTGATGTAGAATTTTGGGAGTAGAGTCCAAGAATCTGTTTTTAAATTTTCCCAAATTGACTCTCTGGTGCAGGTTGGCAAGCAGTTGTTTAATAAGAGGAACTAGCTAGGACCATTTTTGCTTAAGGATAACCAGCTTGTTTCCTTCCAAGCTTTCCGGCATCAGTGGATCTTGGTACCCCATCTTTCTCTTCGTACCCCAGCTCTTCAGTCTGAAAGTCATTTTAGTCTCATTTTCTTTTCCTTCTCCCATTCCTAGAGGGCCCTTTCAGTGTCAGCAGCTGCTCTCCTGGTCAGCCTCTCCTCACTGAACAGGTGCATCCCGGTAGGACCTGAAGGCACAACTCACTGTCCCAGTGTCTTGTGTTTCTCTGTAAGCAGCTCATAAGAGAACTTTCCTAAAATAATAGGATGAGATTGCATGTATTTCTGATCTACTCCCTTCTATTTTCTTCAACCACTGACTTTTTGTTTTAATCGCATCACCTTGCAAAGATACTTGATGTCAGATAATCTTTTAACACATGTTAATTTGTTTAAATTGGAAAAGTGATATTTTTCTTTTCTAGCATACGCTCTCCATCAATATTAATAACCCGCCATCCAGACTGACATTGTTTGGCCATAATCACACATCAACTACTACATATGTAGGAGATTCTACTTTAAATTGCTTGTTGCTGACGTCAGCAGCATGAGAGGACAATCAAGGTGACACATGGATGCCCAGATTACAGGAGCCCTAAAGCACTTCGCTGAGTGCAAAACCTCAGCTCTTTTCGGTTTCCCTTTCTCCCTTTAGTAGAAAAAGGAAATGTTCAAAACATGTAGCTTTAGCTACATGTGGTCGTTTAAATTTAAATTAATTTAGGTAAATAAATGAAAAATTGAATTCCTAGCTAGTTTTTTTTTTAAAGGAAGGAAGGCAGGTAAGAAGACAGAGGAGGAAGAAGCATTTTCATTTTTTTTTTTTCTCATTTTAGTTGTTCTCACCCTTCCTAACCTCTACAACCTCCACTCCCACCCCCCTGCCCACCCCCTGGATGCAAATCCAGGTTCCTGGCCTTTACATGGTTCATACCCCAGCTGCTGATTTAGTGTCTGAACCAACAACGCACGCCATGTTTTAAGTTACATTTTAAGTGCATCTCAGAGTCACGTGGCTTTAGCTGCAATTTTGGATAGCTCAGATTCTAATATGCCCATCATTACAGAAAGTTCTATTAGACAGTCCTTCCCTGGAGTTTCTTTGGGAGTTCACAGCTGGGAGGAGGCTCACACGTTCTGTAACATCAGTATAAACCACTTCTGTCTCTGCTATCATGACTCTCCTAGGGGCTCACTGCACTTTTGAGGTCATGCCTTTCCCTCAGGCTTCTCCTTCACCTTGACCACAGGCTCCTTCTGTGTTTCACTCAGGCTTTCCCAATCTATCACCGGTTTGAAAACTTGCACTGCAGCTCTGGCCACACACACACACACACATACACACACACACATGCCCATACCCCACTTACTTAAATTAAACTCTTTAAGATGATTGCAAATTCACATGCCACTTGCAGAAATAATACAAAGAAGTCCCGTATACTCTTCACCCTCTTTTCCTCAACGATGACTTCTTACAAAACTACGGGTCACTATCAAAACCAGGATTGGACATTGATTCAGTCATAGCTACAGAACATTTCTCAGTGCATCACTCATATTGCCCTAGATAGCCATACCCACTACCTTTCCACTTCTCACATTCTTCCTAAACCCTTCAACCATGCATCAATTTCAGAATTTTTTAATAGTTTTGTCATTTCAAGAATGTTACATAAGATAAGTAATCCTTTGGAACTGGCTCCCTTGCTCCCACCCCCTACTCAGCATAATTCTCTGGAGGTTTTCCCAGGGTTTTAAATGACATAGAAGTTTATTCCTTTTTGACTGCTGAATGGTATTCCATGGCATGGATGTGCCACAATTTGTTTAGTTATTCAGATGTTGAAGAACCTTTAATCTGTTTCCAGTTTGGGGCAATTTAGGAATAAAACTGCAATAAACATTTGTATATAGACAAGTTTTTTGTCTCAAAGTAACTTTGTGTTTCATTTTTGCCCAAGTGCGTAATGCTGGTAGTCGCTTGCTTTGTGACCTTTTAGGAAACTGTCACACTATCCCTGAGTGACTCTCCCTTTATACATATTAGTCTAGTTTCTCTGCATTCTTGTCAATAGTGACCCTTGTCACTAGTTTTCATCTACTCCATTTTGATAGGTCTGTAGTGATATGTCACTGTGATTTTGATTCACACCAGTGAAAACAATGGTAGTGACGAGTCCTAGAACATTGCTATGATGTGACATGCTCACAGTTTGAGGTGCAAACATATTATTCTGAAATAATACAGTAACGTAAATCAAAGAAGCAACAAGAATAAATTTTTAAAAATTGCACTTCAGTAAAAACTAGCAGTATGCTCATTTGCTCTCTGTATGTATCGTCTTATGTAAAATGTCTATCCATATCTTTTGCTCATTTTCTAATTGAATTGTGTGATTTTTTACTATTTGATTTTGAGGGTTTTTTTTATTGCATTCTAGATATGTTTCCTGTCAGATATGGTAAATATTTTCTCCCAATCCATAACTTAACTTTTCATCTTTTTCATAATGACTTTCAGAGAACAAAATTTTTAATTTCACTGTATCAGGTTATTTTTTATGGATCATGCTTTTGGTGTTACTTAAAAGAACTGTTTGTCTAGCCCTGGTTCCTAAAGATTTTCCCCTTCTTAAAAAAGTTTTTATTTTATGTTTTACATTTAAGTACGTGCTTCACTTTGCGTCAACATTTGCATATGTGTATGTGTATATATATATATCTGCTTATGGATATTCAACGCCTCCAGCACTGTTTTTTTAAAAGGCCATCTTACCTCCATGAAATTGCTTTTGTAATTTGTAAAAAATCAAATAGACCTTTTCTGGGGCTGTTTCTAGGTACAACTGCATTTTCTTTCACTGGTGTTTATATCTCTGCCTCTGTCAGTACCACACAGTCTTAGTTAATATAATTATATAATAAGTATTGAACTAGGAGAATCTGATTCTCTTCACTTTAATCTTCTTTTTCAAAATTATTTTAGCTTTCTAATTCCTTGATCCTTCCATTTTGGAATCATCTTTCTATCTTAAATATTTTATTGAAATTGTGATAGCGGTTGTATTAGCCTGTATATTTATTGACATCTTTATTATGTTGTGTCTTTCAATCCATGAACACAGTATATCTCTCTGTTAAAATCGCTTTGGTTTCCCACTTCAGTGTTTGTTTTCAGACACTAAGACCTTTTCCTGTTTTGTTAGATTTACAATAATTTCATTTTAAAGTGATCATAAATTATATTTTCAATTTCAGTGTCCACATGTACATTGCTAATTATAGAAATAAAATAGATTTTTGTATGTTAACTTTATTCTCTATGACTTTAGTGAATTAACCTTAGCATTTCTAGGAGCTTTTGGATTTTTTATGTAGATAATTATATCACTTGCAAATAAAGACACAACGAGGAGGTTTTATTTCACCCTTTCCAGGATGGATGCCTTCTGTCTCCTTTGCATGCTTCTTGTACTAACTGGAACTTCAGGACGACGTAGAATAAAAGTGGTTAGAGCGGACATCTTTGACTTGTTCCTGATCTTAGGGAGAAAGCGTCTGTTCTTTAACCATTAAGCATAAAGCATATAGATTCTTGTTATTAATGCTTTTTTGCAGATTCTTTTTGTCAATTTGAAGAAGTTGACTTTTATTCTAGTTTTCCAGAGGTTTTTTTTTTTAAATTATGAATTGGTGTTTAATTTTATCAATTTTTTTCTGTATCATTGATGTGGTCATGTCTTTTCTTCTTTAGCCTTTTAATATACAGATTTCAATTATTTATTTTCAAATGTTGAAAAATTGTATATGTTTATTTTGTATATTGCTGTATTCTATTTGTTATATTTTTGAAGGAATTTTTGGGTATGTCGATGAGGGATCTGTAATTTTCTTTTTTTGTGATATCTTGCTGGTTTTAGTATAATAGTAACACTAGCTTTATAACATAAATTAAGTTGTCCCACTTGTATTCTCTAAAAGAGATTGTGTAGGATCCTTCCTTAAAATTTGGTAGAATTCTCCAGTGAAACAGTAAAGTCCTGGAAATTTCTTTTTTTTTTTTTTTTAATTTTATAATTATAAACTTTCCTTAGTAGTTATAGGACTGAATTAATTACCAGTTTCATATTGAATTGTGCTATATTGTGTTATAGCTGTTGATTACTGATGTTTAGTTTTATTCATTGTGGTCAGAGAACATTATGATTCAAGTCTTTAAATTTGTTAAGATTTTTGATATGGAATATCAGTTTATGTTCTGGCAGGCAATTGAAAATGTGTATTTGCTTTCTTTTTTTTTTTTTTAGTGCTCTACAATATAACATAAATGCTGCTGTCTGACTTTGGTGTTCCTTATTTATTCTGATAATCATTATAGTTCTTCTATCAATTGTTGAGAGATAGGTGTTGAAGTCTCCAAATACAATCGTGAATTTGTCTATTTTTCCTTACGCTGATACTGGTTTTTGCTTGAAATATTTTATTACTAAGTCTTCTTGGGAGATCAACTCATTATTATTATGTAATGATCCTCTCCCTAGTAATTTTCAGTACTCTGAAATTTCCTTATCTGATGTTAAAATAGGCATCTCTGCTTTCCTTGAATATTTGTATAATACTTTTTTCAAATTTATTTCCTTTCAGAATACCTATATTTTTATATTTGTAGTGAATCTCTTGTAGATAGCATATATATGGGTCATGTTTTAAAATTCTCTTTGTTAATCTCTGTCTTTTATCACCATTTTTAGACTTTATATTTAATGCAACTATTGATATGTCAAAGCTTAAAGTTTGCTGCCACAGCTTTAGTTTTCTGTTTAGGTCTGTTTTTCGGGTTTTCCCAGTAGTGGCGGTGGGGCTGGGGTGGGTAGCGGGGAATGGGTAAACGTCCTTGTTACTGTCAGATGGGAGTCCCCCCTTTACCTCTGCTGACAACTGGAGAGGAGAGGATCCTTCTTAATGTTGGTCATAGTGGAAGTACTGACCCATCAGTAGGCTTTCATTTTTACCATCTTTATTGAGAGGCATGATAGTGCTCTATTACTTTTTCATAACTGGACTCCACTTCTGCCTTATGGTGGGGAAGTATCTTATTGGATGACACTGAAAGTCCTAATTCTTCAGTAATATACATCCTCTGATATCACCTCAGCAGGGAGGAGAAGGGGCACCTCAATACTGTTGGGTAGGGTTGGAAGTTGAGGCTTCTTACTTGATTTTCCTGAAGAATACAGGTAGATTGCTTGCTCATGAATATGCAAATCCCATCCCATATTCCTTGTGGGGCAACCAGTGTAAACAACGAAATGAAATATAAATAAGTGCTTCTTCCTCCTCTCTCCCTGCCTGTCTCTCTGCCTACTCACCTTCATTTCTGCCCACCAGCAAGAGTAGGTGTCATATTACACTACAGATGGTGGAATTCCGAGGTCTCTTTTCAGCCTTTCTCTTTCTTAAGATGATTGATAAAAGATATCAATTTTTATTCAAGGAAATCCCCTCACCATCCATAGGGGAACATGCGTCCTTCATCTTGATGAAGAAAGTCACACCTTCTTACAATAATATAACATTAGCCAGAACTTTCAGTCGTACATATTTATTTATGGTCACGAGTAAGTTTTGGTCAACAGACTGTGAAAGTATTTGATATGTGAAATTTCTATTGCATGCAACTGAAATGCAAGGAATTCCCCTCCCACTATTCTCCAGCTCCCTTTCTCACTAATTGAAATTTGGACACGATAATAAGAACTATAGCAACTTTTTAGAACATAAGTTGGGAATCTCACATAACATAAGCTAGAAAAGAAACATCGAAAAAAGCTGGATCCTATGACCATTCCATATAAACCCTGCGAAATTACTACCGGATTGTTCCTTGGGAAAGAAACATATTTCTTGTTTAAGCCACTGTTGTTTGGAATTTGTTTCTGCAGTTGATCTGTGGTTCTTGGAGGGGGAGGGGTGTCACAACCATTGCTTTGCTTTTCAAAGTAAAGGGAAATTTTGACTCTAACATACCAATTGATGTAACTGTCCGAGATATGATTGCGATGGAAAATATATGCACGCTAAATATCGGACAATGGTAGATCCAGAGTACTGTCGAGACTCCTTTAGGGACGCTCTGTTATTTATTTGCTCTTAGGAGAGTTTATATAATTATTAATATTTCTATGCTGCCAGAGTAAGATAAGACAACACAAATATTAGTTGCAACTTACACACAGGCTTTATTACTCATAAGATCCTGGTGCCTGGGTTCAGCTTAAAAGGGGTCCTGTGGCGATCTTCTCTCGAACAGCGACTGCAGTGATGAGTTTTGACTGTCAAAGAGCTGAGCATCTGATGGGACACCAGAAGCAGTTACTTCCAGCCACTCACTGTATGGAATGTCATAGGGGCTACGTTGGAGTGTAGGTGACTGACGTGTTTGAAGTGGGAGCCCCTTTTATAACTTGAATCCGAAGGCTATCAGTTGGATACATTCGGGGTTCTGTTATCACATCTTAACGTTCATTTTACACATCACACTTTAACACACATTGGTGTGTCAGGACACTGCTGATGTCTCATCTATCACTCAACATAGTTTTACTACCTTTACTAAACACAAGCCAGGTGCCACATGAGTTTAAATATGCTTTTTCTGAGTTTGAATAGTAACATAGTCTTGTGTCAGAATATTTCAAACAACTTCAAAATAATATTATAGCAGTTGCAGAGAAATCTCTTGGCTAAACATAGCTGTATTCAAGTCAGTGGTAACTTCAAGGTTTTCCCAAGAACGATAATGATTTCTATAGCTAAAGGAACTTGTCATGTTTGTGCCCCTCAGAAGGAAGGAACAGTCTTTAGAAAAGAATAATCAGGGCTCAACCTGGTAGTGTAGTGGTTTGGTCAACTGTCTTTAGCCAGCATAGTCCACATACATCCCAGAGATCCAGGTTCATGGCCCAGGGTTGGGGGCTGCCAAGAACAACTAAAGTAAAATAAATTACTGCTTCCTCCTCTTTCCTCCTGCCTGCAGGTCTCTGCTCACCTTCATTCCTGCCTGCACCTTTCCTTAAAAAAAAAAAAAAAAAAAAAAAAGTGGTCAAGTCTCTTTCTGCAGAACAGAAACTAGTTTTTTCTTGACTATTATCAGTTTTATCAAAGATAAAACAAATAGTAGTCTTAGTCACAATTCTTGTTGCTAGTAGTAGTATTGCCAGTTACTTGTTTTTGCTCTTTATACGTGTGCCTTCTAGTTGCCACGATCTAGAATGTCAACTTCTCAAAAGAAAAAGGCTTCTTTTTTTCTGTTGTTTTGTTTCGTTTGCATCTACATGGTTACTGGGGTTTTGTAGCCTCTCAATGAATAATAGTAATTGACTAATAAGAATGAGTACTGGAAATATTAAATATTGCATCTGCCAGTTCAATTTGGTATGAAACTTTACTCATTATTTTCAAAACTTTATGGAAATTTGAGGGCAGTAAGCTCTTTCATGGACAGACAATTTAATCATTAGGATGAATGTCAGAATTATATTGTATTTAAATTTTCCTCAATCTAACTCTTGAACATGAAATTTAGAAACTTAATGATTCTTAAAAAAACTAAATAATATTGAAATTTTACCTACTGTAGACTTGTTCTGAGGAAAAAAAGCCTTAAAAGAAAGATAATTTTACCTACAAAAATAAATTAACTTGGCTTGAACTGGTGAAAAGTAGTTAGATCAATCGTCTCCGAGGGACACAGGCCACACACCCCGGGTTTGAGTGCTGGGTCCAGGAGGAAAAGAACCAGTATGAACAATTGCAATGGAAATAAATAAAATGCTTCTTCCTCTTCTCTCTTCCTGCCTGTCTGCCTGATCACCTTCATCGCTGTCTGCCTGATCACCTTCATCCCTGCCTGCACCTTTCCTTAAGAAAACAAAACAAAAAACCCCCCAGCAATTAAGTAATAATATGTTTATGTGATTAATATTTATTTTAGAATTTTTATTTACTAAATTAAAACATGGACATTTTAGAGGGTAATTTGTAATATTTATTGTATTTGTTTCAAGAACTTATAAAGTACTTAATATATTTTGAAAACAAGCTAAACTTGCTAACAAGCTAATCTTCTATATCAGTTATTTTTTTAACCTTCACTGAATCAGGAGCAAACAGAAAGCAGGGAAAAAAATTAGTGTAAATCAGATACAAAATTTTATTAATATGAGGAAAGTGAGTTTCAGCACTGTGCATTTTGCCCAAATATAGATGCAGAAGAGTTTCCTTATATTATCGACACACTTCAAAGAAACAAGAACCTTACCTTCTGGTAAAAAGAATAGGCATATTGAAAAAACAGTGGAAACTATGCACAACTAATGTGAAATTGAGAAAGTAAAATTTTTCTCAAAGTTGTAGACATTACTCCCGTATAACATTGAAGTGAGCATGTAAAATATTTTACTTTAGTCACTAAGTGAAACAGTAAGATATTAAAACCAAATACTCACATGCTTCTTGTAGGCAGAAATACTACCAAAAATGCTAAAATGAATTTTTCAGTAGTCATATCTGATCATTATCCTCAAAAATAGCATTATCTTTTCTATAAACCCTATGTCAACTTTATACCCACTGGAAAAATATCTCTATTTCAATGGAAAATAATCATTAGCTAAGAATCATTCACATTTTTATCAATTTTCTCTAAGACAATATAATGTCATTCAAAGCTACATAACTCTACAGTCATAGAATTCCCAAAAGGTCCAAAACTTAGACAGTATTCAACTCTACACTGAAAGAACACCTATTAATCATCTTTGCTTTTTCTGCATGCTCCACAACTTTCTCCTGACAAAAATCTGGGGACATGATATTAGGTAAAGTGTTAATTCAGCAGGTTTGAATTTTTGAATTACACACTCTAAAGAAAGGCTTGAACTTTGACTGGCCTCTTGGAAAAATCTGCATGCTAAGAAGATCTTTGCACAATTTGGACCTCAGGCCACTCTAGTCTACCTTAACAATGTGATTTATGGTCAATGCCAACTATTGTTTCCCTGGAATCCCTAATTATGCTCAATAAAGGTTAGTTCATTCTTATGGTTACTCCATGCTGATGTGACTGATCTCTGTCAAATTTCCAGGACACCAAGATTTTCCTTGGCAATAGTTGTAAATTATTATGCTGGGATTATTTGTCCAAATACACTCTGTTCTTATACTGTATTGGGAGAGGACAGCTGGAAATTTGACTCCTGGATTCGTCTCTAGTTGCCTTTTTTTCTTTACTGATTTTGATCTTTATCATTTCTCTGTAATAGACTCAAAGTGTGAGTATAGCAGGTATTCTGAATTCTGTGAGTCCTTCTGGTAAGTTGTCAAACCTAAGGGAGGACATAGAAATCTCTGATACATATGGGTAGGCCATCATTTTTGCTGGACATTCAAGTAGCCATTGAAGGTCTTCAATGGACAGAAGTAAGAAACTGAGCTTGTTTCTTCTTGTTAATTTAGTGCTTATTATAATGGTGATGTATCATAGTTTTCAATCACTGCTTCCTGACGTTGATCATAGAGAATGCTGGGTGATTTATTTATGGGATTTCTGTATCTCTCCACATGTAGCCTCCAATTAAGTCTATCTAATCTCCACGGTCTAACTCTCCATTGAGTTTGCCTCTCTCCCTTACAGTTGATCTCTCAGAAGATAGCCTGAGATTACTCTTATTTACAAAAAAGCTTCAGGGTAATATTCTGTGACATTTTCCTTCAGGATTTGACTTTTATTTCTTTCAATAAGGAGCAGCTCTTGTAAATCAGAAACTTTAACTTTAAAAACTATTTTTCTTTTGACATGGTACAACAAACAAATGTTAGAGTAAAAACAACAGAACATAGGATTTTTTCCATCTTTGAAATTTTAAAAAATCCTGATTATCTTTTCAGCAGGTAGAGATTTCTTTGTGTCACGCACTCTGGCCCCTTGTCTGCAATCTACAATATGATAATGATCCATTACTTGAATCTTACATTCATATACGATTTGGCAGTTGTGAAAAAAAAGCAAAACATTTTCCCCTTCCAATAAAGTCTGTCTTTTCTTGATTATTCTTTCCAAGTATTCAAAAATTCTTGATGTCTCAGAGCTAAATAATGACTACATCTTTCCTGGACAAGTGATCTTGTCTTGACTTTTATGAGAGAAGGATTGTAATGGAAGAATCCAGCTACTGATAAGCATTAGTCCCTTAAATTTCCTACTCAGCTTTAAGACATCTTTTTTTTCTGCTCCAGAAGTTACTCTGGCTTGTTGGTTGACAAAGCCAAATGGTGCTAGTATAAAATGGCTGCCTTTTCGTCATACGGAGATTCTTAGTTTTATGAAGGGAGATACCTTTAGACATCTGTGACAGGCTTTGTTGAGCCTTGGAACACTCAAAGGCACATATCTTTGAGAAGGAGGATACCATGGTGCACAACTCTGAGTCTGCTATTTACATTCATGCAGGTTTGCTTCACGTAGTTTTATAATGGGATGCTTAAGTTGTAGTAGTGGTCCTGAACATATTTTAATTTTTTGCCCAATTAACTTGTTAAAAAGGACAACTAGTGATGGATAGTCTCAAACATTTAAATGCTGCTATGTAGGGAAATTAAATAGTGATTTTTCTGTATTATTCCAAGGACTAAAAATAGTTCTAATGTATATATCTCACAGGAACACATTTTATTTTATTTATTTTTATTTTTTGAAAGAGGATGAAGAAGCATCTTTTTATTATTTTATTTTATTTAGTTGTTTATACTGGTTGTTTCCCTCCAGAATGGGCACTCGAACCCAGGCGTAAAGATGGCAGGCTCCACTAGAGGCAATTAACCCAAATGCTCTTCCACCAGGGCGTGCCAGGGGCACATCTTATACTAAATAGAATGCAGAACTTTGTAACAGTGAGAATTGTTCAAAAGGAGAGTAGGCCAATTTAAAATAACTGAAATTCCATCAGTGAAATGGTTCCAGCGCAGTTTGGGCAATCACTTAGTAGAGCTGTCAGTTAGAGACTCAGTCATTGTATATATTAATAGGATGAGGTAGTGTTTAAGCTCCAGTTTGACCCTGACACACAATGACTGAAGATGCGTTGTAATTAATAACACTTTGTTTTAGAGATATAAGTGAAATTGAAACTCATCTTGTAGGTGACATCAGTTTATATAAAATGGTGGATATTACCATGCTAGATAAGTTATCCCTTAATTCAGACAGCTGTCCTGGAAGTAAATGATGGGAGGGAGTTTGTTTTCTGCTGTCAGATTTTTAACTATGTCTTTGTGAGTAAATTAGCTCAATATAAGGATTAAAATCTTTAAAGACAAATATTGGTTAAGGAGTTTAAGGAAAGTAAGATATACCACAGTGCAAGAGTGTTATTTATTCCTGACATGACTGCCTAAAACTTTATGTTAAAGAGCATAGTTAAGCCTCATATGGATTTAGCTGAAAATGTGCCATGAATGATTATTGTTGGGAGGTGAGACTGGCAGAATTTAATCTAGATATTGCCATCTCTCTCATGGAGTCTACCTGGCACATTAGTTAGAATTCATGGAAGTCATCTCCAAGAAGATTTCCCCTGGTTATACATGGCTTTGGACCTTACCTTTGTAGATTCAACAGCTCAAAGCATCCAGGGTCAATTAGGCTCAAACACTGTCTCACACAGCTCAGAAAAGTATAATGTAAAAATCAAAATTCAGTGTAGTAATTTTCAGTTAGAATGATTACTGTCAAGTTTATTTAAATCTCTGTGTCTTTTAGTCAGGGCACCCAGGCGACTGGTGACTTTGAGATTAATGAGTTAATTCTGATTAAAACTTTGTTGATTAGAATAGAAATCTCCTTTTTTTCATTGTATTCAAACTTTAATTCTCTTAACTGCCAAAGACTATATCCTGGTTTCCTGTACTTACTGTGGCCATTGGCCATACTTCAGCACTTATGTTTTAGGGAAATGCTCAGACCATCTGTGGTAATTCATTTATTTTTCTCAATATATCATGGACTGGTACTTTAAATAAAATGTAACATAAATGAATTATTATAAAAATAAAAATGCAAGCATATTTTTAATCATTTAATTCAATAGACATAAAATAACTACCAAAATTCCTAGAAAACTTTGTTTCATTACTCTCAATAAGCAGAATAGTTAATAAAGTGTTCACTGCTACTGAATTTAGGGAGATTTTATTATTTAGTGAAGCTTTATAGTTTAAAAATTGGATGAACATATTATAGCACTTTGGAGTTCCTGTATAATCAATTCAATCGATATATTTATGTTCATTTTATAATTTTAAATGGGTTTGGAGGTCTAGAGTAGCTTTATTTACTATCTAGAATATAAAACATAGCCAACTATATGGAAGTTATTAAAAATACTTGAAATCGTTTTTTTTTCTAAAAGAACAAACCAACTCCCAATGCATTATTGTTCATAGAGGATTTTATAGTATTTGTTATGTCATTTTGAGGATTAAAATTTGGGTAACACATGGGGTACTGTTTGGCCATAATAGTGTCAGGAGATATAGAACCACTGATTAAACTTACGTTATAACAATATTCCCAAAAGACCTGCTAAATAACAAAAATGGTGTTACTATCTGTGAGTACTTGAGAACAGAGATTAATGTAGTTATGATGTCTCTTTTCTAGGAACTCATAATAAATTGTAAAATAGACATAATATCAATCTATGATCAGAAAAATACATTAATAGTTTGTGATAATAATCACATAGAGACTTAATGTAGAGACTTGCTATTAGAATACAGAGGAGAGAATCTATTCTTTCTTAGGTGTAGGGATAAGTAAGGCTTTGGAGAAGATGAGAAATCTGAGCAGAATCTTTAGAATTGATTAAACTTTGACTAGCCGATAGTGAAGTAAGTGTATGAATGGCATGGTGTGACAAAGGGAGGGTGTGGGGAATGGAGAAAATGGGTGAGTATTAAATAAAGGGAAAATAAAGTCTCTATTTATGATATAAGTTTTCTCTTCCCTGACTGCCAAACATTTTTAACTTTGTAGAGGAAGTGGAAGAAAATCTATTAAACCAATTGTTTTGGCTCTTCTGATGTGATCACAGCATTGCTTATATGGATTGTGAAACAAGAAATGAGCTCATAAAAGGATATTAATGTGTCGTTTTTATTGAACAAAGTAGCATTACAGAAAAGGTGATTTCAAAGGCTCATGGCTGTTTCATTACAGCCTTCAGGGGCAATGTTTGATCACTGAAAACAGGCTGCTTTGTTCCAACTTGCTCTGATGTTTGGCATTATCATGAATGCATATGCTCTGACTTGGAAGGAATCAGTCTGTAAAGATTTAATAATTCTAGATTTGCATGTTCAAAAATGTATGTCTTGTGGTTTAAAGGAAATGACAACTATTTTAATGTCTAATCTATCTATACTCAAACACATCAGAAACATCTTGTCAAATACTTAAAAGGCAAATTGTATGTTTTGTAAGTTCTGAAATTATGAAAATTGACTATTTTTAAAATTAACCATATTTCATGTTCACTGAGGGAAATATATATTTCAAGGGGCATTTTATTGATGCTAACAAAGTATAAGAACACTTCGATTTTCAGGAATTTGGGATTTATTGTATGTTCTTATCACCGATCATGGACAAATCCATCTAGTGTTGGGCTTTGCAAAATTCTTTATTAAAAGTGAATTAACAGCTTTCTTTCTTAAAGAAAATTGGAAGTCACAGAGAATTAAAGAGAAATGTTAAAGATTAGCAGTTAATGAGGTTCTTTTCCTTATGTGACTAAAGGAAGTGATTTTCTTTTTGTAAAAGGAGAGAGATGCTTGGAAAGAGAACTGAGGAGTCAAAAGCTTTTAGTGTGGTGACTGCAACTCACAGATTTTATTCTCACAGAATTCTCTGGCTTCTGTTCCCTGTAAATTCATATGTTGTTTTAAATAAATTCATCTTTCAACCTTGAGTTCCAATTGAATCTCTGAAAAAAATGCTGGCATTCCCAGTTAGTTTGATATATACATCACATCTACGATTAGACATACGTTGCATTGAAATTAAGTCAGTCTGCAGCTGAAATGGACTACGTTAAATTACATTCTATTTCATGTGAGAAAGAAAAATCTTACCATGTCATTTTCCAACTTAACACCCTTCCCATGTCTCCGCTTATATCCTCCATTCAATGACACTGAATGCTTCTTGTGCCTGGAATGTTCATCCCCCTTGGTTAGTTTTGCAACAATTTTGAAACAGAGATTGTTTCACTGATACATTTGTTGCCTGGACTGGATCTTTCCAAACCTTAATGTCCTTATGAATCATCTGGGGATCTTGTTAAAAACACAGGTTCTGATTCAGCAGGTCCAGAGTCTGGCCGAGATTCTAACAAGCTCCCAGGTGATGTAGTAGTCCAGACTTTGGGTAGCAAATGCTGAGATACAATTGACCTCTCGTTGACTTGGTATGTGTTCCCGAACCCTGATAACTGGAAATAAAGTCAGACTTTGAGGTTGCTTTCGGATTTCAGCTGGCTTTTTTGTTTATTGGAAAATCTCATAGACTGCATAATCGGGACTCTCTTTACTTTTCTGGTCCTTTTGCCACATCCCCTTTCTTATTTACATTAGAGATGGAATAATCTCCTTGAAGTTTCCAGAGTGCATCATACTCTGTCATATAGCAAAGATTTTTCAAATACTATTTCCTCTGCCTATCTTAACTTAAAAAAAAAAAAATCTCCACTGTGATCTTCAAGAATCTTTCCCAAAACTCTTTCCCATATAAGTGCTTAATTAAATGCTTCCAATATACTCCCACAGTACCCTGGATTTCCTGTTCTTTAGCTTGCTCCTAATCTGTTGCCATTATATGTCTACTGGTCCATTTCCTTCAAGATAGTGCTTCTGGGTGGGGAGGGGAGATGTTACACATTTTATCACTGACTCAATCACAAAGCATGAATACACAGCAGATTTTCTTTAGTTTGCTAAATGAATGAAGATGTGGTGCAGTTAAGCCAAAAATATAAGGCAATATTTTCTCTTACGAAGTTTAAAATTAAATTGGGAGCAATAAAAGCTAACGTCATAAAAAGTTAAGTACAGGATGAAATAATTCTGAAGATGTAAAATGTTAGTATATGATTGTCAAATGAGGCTCATAGAAAATAACTCTTCCGAGTTCATGGAAGAAAATGTCACTGTGGATTTATTATTATTTTTTAATATCTCATTTTGTTCCATAAAGAATTTAAGATGGCTGACAATGCTATGTATGGGAGTAAATGAAAAGTTTAAACATACACACACACACACACACACACACACATGTGCACACACACACAGAGTTAAAGGAATAGTATTAGGAAAAGAGGTTGTGGAATTATATACTCAAAGTTTGAGGAGCTAAATCATCATGTCTTCAAAAGTGGTCCTCATTGAAAATAAATAGCAGGTAACTGATGGATTTTCATTTCCATTCTTTGCCTGGGAGGCTGCCTTCTGTGGGGGTGTCAGCAGAAACCTTGTGCTCTGCCTCCTGGCTGAATTTAGATAGTGAGCTGCCCTGGAAGAGGATCAAATGGAAGAAGCGTGAGGTCAGGATGTTTATTTTCTTGTGACTTAGAACCTATTGCACTGTGTAAAAGTGTCCCTTTGTTAAACATCTTCACATTTATTCTAATCAGAGTGTTGCTTTCTCTTGATTGTCTGTTACCATTGCAGAGCTATTGGAAGCTAGATCGGATGTCAGGCTTGAAAATTTTATAATAACAACCATTAATGCTATAAAAATGTTTTAGTTGCCTGCTATAAATCAGTTAAGATCCTATGTGGAGGGGGTCCAACTGAAAAGAATTCAGAAAATAAACCAATTAATCTAAAATCGTGAGCTCATATTGTTTGCATTTTGGTATAGTAAAGAAGATATAAGCCATACTGGTGATAAGGAAAAATCAGTATGTTTCAAATCCTTGTTCTGAAATGTATAAATCAATCTTTAGTTTACTGTCTAATTATAAAGTTATAGTATCCCAGAGATTTACTTGTATAGTTTCTTTTTAATTAGAAGTAGTTTGTCCAGAATTTTTGCTTTTCTTCTTTCCTTTTGCTCATTTCAGTTTTTTCACTGTTCGCTCTTCTTCCATCAGTAGATATCAAAGGAAAATAAATGAATGAAAAGGTTAGATTTAGCACCTATGGTAAAGGGTTTGTTACAAAGGAGACTGAAATATTGAACGAAAATAAAGACTTTTTTTTCTTGACTGTACTGCCTCCTATTGCCATAAAGATATTGAGAATTATTTCCAGCTGCTCAAAAGTCAAGAGCTAAAATGAACAAAAATCTCATATTCCCCATGATGGAGACAACAAGATCAAATAAGTAGATGATACTCTTTATATAAAGCCCTTGTGTGCTGACTCTGTCTCTGGATCTTGGATTATATTACAACCTTGTTAGCGGTACTTACTTAGACCTTTGTTGACTCACATGCATCTAATTCTGTGACCAGCAGAAACAGATCATAAATCCCAGTAGGGGAAGACATGTTTGCAGTTTGACCTTGGAAAGATGAGCTCAAGGTACTGGAAAATCATAAATATGATTTAAAGTAATAACAAAAATACGATTGTTTATACTTTGCCCAGTGGATGAAGTGAAAATCTAATGTTTTTCTAGGTACATGCTGTACATTTTGCCAAGCCTGATTAAATTCCTATTGAGTAGGTAGCTAAAATAATGGAATAAAAACTTGATAGGAGACTTTTGACTCTTAGTTTATTCTCCATTATTTAATTCTTATATTAAAAGCTTTTTTTTCAAAAAAACTCTTTTTTTCCCCCAGGTTCTGTTTATGAAATGTCTGGAAATGAGTGCTGTTTTTCAACAGGGGAAGTGATTAAAGTCACTGGTCTCAAAATTAAGAAGATTCTGGCTCAGATTGGTGAACAGATTGATGGTTGTGAGTCTCCACAACCATTTGAATTGCCTATGAATTTTCCAGGTACAGTATATAGCAATCATTTCTTATTTGTAAAACTGTATTATTAAGAGTTATATGCATCTATGTAAATGAAAACAATGAAAAAGTGACATTTTTCCCCCAAATTTGGACAGTGTTGAATAATCTGAATCACGATTTTCAGGACTAATAAAAGGCAAAAGTGGTTCTCCCCCTTAAAAAAAAATCCTTTGGAATTAATTTTTTCTGTAAATAAAGACTTGTAAATTCCAACTATATGTACCACTACGCGAATTAATGAAAATGAAGAAAACAAAAATATTTTCATAAGGCGGGATAGAAGTAATTCATCTCTCTTGTTTATGGTATCACATGTTTATTAAAATTAAGTTTTTCTCTCTACTCATTCCCCTTTCTTCAGGATCCATAGCTCCAACATTTTTCTCTTTCATGCTTTTTATTTCTTTTATAAAAGTGTTGAGGTAACTTTGATACACAAAATATTATAAATTTATATGTGAGGTTCACTTTTCATCAAAAATGACAACACAGCAGGCTCACCATCAGAATTAATATATTTTAGATGTATTTACCTTTTTTATTCTGATTGCTATTATTTTAGCTTACCTAGAGCCCACTAATCTCCTTGTTGGTTCTTACTGACAATGTCTGGCAGCTTTTTGGGGCCTAATTAACTGTATACATCTTCTAAAATTAGCCCAAATATAATGTCTTCTGCAAAACTTTTGCTGACCCACTAGCTTAATCTAACTATCTCTCTCTCATATTCCCAAAGTATCTTGGGTACCATATCATACTTAATTGGATAGTCACTGATGATTTTCTTGTATGTCTTATTCTCTAGACCATAGGTTGGCAAACTTTTTCTATAAAGGAACAGAGTATAAATATCTAAAGACTCTGATGTTGAAATAAACTAATGTACATATTTGTGGTTCAATAAAAATGTATTTACAGAAGCTGGTGACTGGCAGAATTTGATCCATGAACTGCTGTTCACTGACCTCTGCTCTAGACTGAAAATTTTTGACAGATAAAATATGACATGTGTGGTTCTGTAATTCTAGTACCAGACACATTTTCTGGCACAGAAAGTCTGTTCAATAATTTTTCATTGAATAAATGAATGAATGATTAGAGAAAGAGAAAAATCTAGTAATCACACACAAAATAATATGTCTCACAGTATGATTGAAGTATTCAGGGATCCTGTGAGGGTCTTGATAAGGAAGCTATAACTCCAGTTTTCACATTTGTAAACATGAATTTTGGATTTGAATCCCAACTGTGTCATTTCTTAGTTGCACAGTCTTGCAACTTATTTACCTTCCTTTGTGTAAAATGAAAATACTACTACTCTGTATGTCCTACTGTTTAGGGAAGGGCTAAATATTTAAATGTTGCTTGTGATTGAGCAAAGAGGCTATGAAAAATGTCAGATTTTTTTTTACCATTATTATTATTACCATCGTTGAAGTCAGGAAAAGCTTTTGGAGAGTATTATATTTGAGAAAAGGTTTGAGGAATGAAAATAAATCACAAGGAGAGGATTTTTCTGAGTGTTTTGGTATCCTACCCCATTTAACTGCAATATTAGCTTTTGTTCAATTATATACTTTCCTTACTGTCTCCCCATTCTTCATAGCAATAGTTCTCAAATTTGGATTTACATTAAAACCACTAGGGAGTTTTAAAGAATCCTGATGCTCAGGTCACTTTCCTGACATATTCTGATTCATTTGTTTTGAAATAAAGTCTGGTCATCAACTTTTCATAGAGCTCCCAGGGTGATATTAATGAGCAGTCAAGATTAAGAACTGTTGCTTTATAAGAAATTGTTCCTAAGAACTTTAATTGGATGTAACAACTCCCTATTTGAATCAGTACAGTATTTCATGCCTTAATCGCTGCACTTACTACATTTTGCAAGCAACTGAAATTATTTGTGTGCTTGTCTCTGAGCACCATCTGCTTCATAGATCACAAGGTTGCTGAGGACAGATTCTGAACCTCATTTATTGTCAACTCCCACAGTGCTTAGGAAAAGGTGCATATAGTAAATACCTAGTAAGTTAAAAATGAGAAAATTCTTGTAGAGGTGTTTCTTATTAGAATAATTAAACACAACTTTTAGCTAACAGTTTAACTTGGGGAATTGCAATTTAGAATATTGCTTTGAACTTTCAGTTGGTATAAGTTTGTATTAATTGAGTAATTTTGAAAAGGTATTCATGAAATTAGTTTCTCTGGGAAAATTAGTTTTATTGTAAGGATCAAGATTGAAATGGAGGGGTGAAGTGATAGGTGATAATGAGGGAATAATTACATTAAGAAAAGAATTCTAGTGATGGTGAAAGGGATCCTATACAGAGAAATAATCCTATAGCGGCACTAGGAAGAAATATAAAAATCAAGATCACTAATTCTTTTCATAATTTTCGACAGAAAAACATCTTTATATTCTACTTAAAATGACTCACTTAAATTACCAGTTTAGTTCAAATACAAAATGTTCAATATATTTTCAAAACATATTCAGTAATGAATTTCCCAAATTTTCTTTTGTTGTTGATTTCTAATTTCATTCTGCTAAGGTCAGAAGACACACTTTACATGATTTCAGTCCTTTCAAAGTTATTGAGGTTTGTTTTACGGTCTACGCATAGCTTAATTTGAAGAATGTTCCAGGTGCTCTTGAGATAATATGTATTTTGCTGTTCTTGGGTGGGGTGTTCTGCAAGAATACATTGGTTTTTAGTGTTGCTCAATCTTCTATTTAATCGTGAATATTCATTAATTTATTTCCAGTATAAAAGTTAAATATTGAAGTTTCCAATTATAACTGTTAAATTGTACATTTTCCCTTTATTTCAATCAGTTTTTGTGTCTTCTGTTCAGAGGTTTTGATATTGGGTATACGTATTTTTATAATTACTATCTGTTTTTGAAGAAGTGACCCTTTTATCATTATGAAATATTCTTTCTTGTCCCTAGTAGCAATTTTTCCAACCTTGTTTTGTCTGATATTAGTGTAATTGCTCTTGTTCCCTTTTTGTTACTATTTGCATGGGCCTGCCTCCTATTCTTTTACTTTCAAGCTATTTGTGTCTTTGAGTCTGGAATTTAAAGTTTTTCTCTTGTAGACAATAAATAGATTTATGTATTAAAATTCTTTCTTCCAGTCACTGTCTTTTAATTGAGTTGCTTAATCTGTTTATATTTAGTGTAATTACTGATACTATAAAATTTACATCTGTAAATTTGCCATTTGTTTTCCTTAGGCCTTTTGTATTCTTCTATTCCTCCATTATTATTACCTTCTTTTTAAAATACATGATATTATTTTCTATTATGCCATTTAAATCTCCACCTTTTTAAGTTGACACTTTATTCCTAGGAAGTTTTCAGTTCACAGAAAATAACAGCAGAAGTTTCGGAGATTTCCTTATAGTAATTTCCTACAAACGTGTTCAACTTCCCCAGTAGCAGATTCTCACAATGTCTTTTCATGGTTTAAAAGCTCATTCTTTTTAGTGCTGAATAATGTTATTGTCTGGATATACCCCAGTTCATTTAGACATTTAACTACTGAAGAAAAACTTGGTTCCTTTCAAGTTTTGGCAATTATGATGAAACTCACATAAACATTCACTTTCAGGTGTTTTATGGATTTAAGTTTTCAACTCATTTGTGTAAATACCAGAAAACCTGACTGTTGGACCAGATGATAAGAGTATGTTTAGTTTAAAGAAACTGCCAAACTATTTTCTAAAATGGCAGTAACATTTTGCGTTCATATTAGCAGTGAATAGTTTCTAGTGTTCCACAGTCTTACCAGCCGTTTCTGTTGTCAGAGTTTGTGTTTTGGCCATTCTAATACATATGTGCCTATTGTTTTAATTTTCAGCCCCTTAATGATACATGGTATTGAGCATCTTTTCATAGGCTTATTTACCATCTGTATATCTTCTTAGTTGAGGTGTCTCAAGTAAGATATTTTACTGCTTTCTTTGTCACATTGCTTTCTTAAGGAGTTTAAAGAGTTCTTTGTTGTTTTACATTAAAACAACCTTTATCAGATAGATCTTTTACCAGACTATCTCTTGTCTTCTCTCATTCTATTGACAATGGTATTCACAGAGCACATTAAAAAAAAAAAAAAAAAAGAAATCTAGCTTATCAGCGATTTATTTCATAGATAGCACCTTGATGTTATATATAAAAGGTCATCATCAAACCTAAGGTCACCTAGATTTTCTCTTCTATTACCCTCTAGAATTTTATGCGCTTGAGTCATACATATAGTTCCATGATCCATTTTGAATTAATTTTTGTTAAGAGTGCAAGATCTGTCTAGATTCATTTCTTTGGCTGTAGATCTCCAATTGCTTTAGCACTAGTTGTTGAAAATGCTCTCTTTGTTTCATTGCATTGCTTTTGCTTTGTCAAAGATCAAGTGGTTATATTTATGGATCTATTTTAGGTTCTCCTTTGATTTATTTCTTTACTTTTTCACAAATACCACACTATCTTAGTTAACATAGTTTTGAATTTGGTGCTGAGTAGTATCGATTTACTGATTCATTCTTCTGTTTTATAGTTTTGTCTCACCTGGATCTTATAATATATAAACTACATGCAAACTACCTAAAAAATACAGGTCCAATTTGCCAATATCCACAAATAACTTTGGGGGATTTAGACAGGCATTGCATTGAATCTGTATATTTGGTTGAGAAGTACTGAGTCTTTTTACCCCAGAAGATGGACTATCTCTCCATTTGTTTAGTACTTTGATTTTTTTTATCAGATTTAGTAGTCATTGCAATATAGACCTTGTACATGTTTGGGTATATTTATACCTATGGACTTTTTCAGTTTTGAAGTGCTAAAATGAATGTTATTATTTATTTCAAATTCTACTTGTTCATTGCTAGTATATCAGAAAGTGATTGACTTTGAATATATTAGTTTATATCATATAGTTTATTAGTTTATATCAATGATTTTGTATGTTAATTTATCCTATAATCCTTCTATACAGCCTTGCTAGTTCCAAGAGATTTTTGTTGTTATTGATTCTTTCAGATTTTGTTCAGAGGCAGCCATGTCATCCGTGAACAAAGACAGTTTTTTGCTCTTCCTAATAAGTTTGCTTTTTGTTTTATTTTCTAGTCTTACTGCATTAGCGATGACTTACAGTAGCATGAAAAAGAAAGAGGAACTTTGTTCCTGATCTCATTAGGAAAGTGCTTGGTTTCTCATCACTAAGCATTGTCAGTTGTATGTTTTACGGAGATATTCTTAATCAAGTTGAGGACGTTATCTAACCCTAATATGTTAAAAGTTAAAAAAAAGATCTTGAATGATTGATAGTGTTTATCAGATGTATTTTTCTGTATCTATTGATAGAATCAATGTTAAAATGCTAGAAAGTTGGCTGTTCTAAGATTTAGCCACTTTCCCCTTTATTAAACATTCCCCAGATTGCTGCTGTCCTTTTTTAATTTTAAGAGTTTAGAAAAATAATTTGCAATCTTTAAGAATCTATTTTTGTATTGCTTTTATGAAGGAAACAATTTTCAGATATCCCTATTCCACCATTTATGCTGATTTCCAACTTTAGCTATTAAAAATCTTATCACAAATTCCAACTTTTTCATGGAAATTTAAGTTTTGATAAAGATAATCATAAACTTGGCAAATTCAATGATTATAATTTTTGTAAATGCAGATTATTTTTCAAAAGAAAGCTCAAGGCAGCCTTTGACTTCCAAATACTGTTTTATAGATGCAGTTCCAGCAAAGTGAAGTTCAAATAAT
Source organism: Solenodon paradoxus (assembly GCA_004363575.1). Taxonomy (NCBI): domain Eukaryota; kingdom Metazoa; phylum Chordata; class Mammalia; order Eulipotyphla; family Solenodontidae; genus Solenodon; species Solenodon paradoxus. Next base: position 165,435 of record RJWH01002248.1, on the reverse strand, counting down.
TGTCAGTAGGGAACAACTTTGTAGGGATTTGGCAAGGAAATTTTAATGGACAGACTGGAATTTGATATTTTTCTAAAATGTGAATGTGAGTATACATTTGCACTATACATTACTAGTTGCCTTCTATATTAATGTTATATTTCCATATATCTTTATTTTTCACCTCAAAAGTGTTCAAATATATTAAAATAAATAAAAAGCAACAATTTTATCTTTTGTGGCAATAATCATACTTTTTTAGAAACAAAATTTGTTCTTTTAGAAGACAACCTTCTTAGAGGAGAATTTTAATGATCTAGAAAATGTGGCACTTTTGCCTATGTATACATATGTATGTGTATATATATCTTCTGCCACTTGCGTTAGCCCCACAGATTGATATTATATGATGTCTGGTTCATAGTGAAGGTCCATATTTCTAGATTACATCGTGAAATATTTGTTCCTTCTTTGTAGTGTTAGCTAGCATACATAATACACTGATTTTCTTCAGGGATATCCTGAAAGAGTTTCAATATATTTTCATGAACAGTTCTTTTTTCCTGACCAGCAAGTTTACATAAGTGTCTCTAAATCATATGTTCAAGAAAGACTGGTTGCCTCTAAAAAACCAGTAATAATTTAAAGTTTAGATGAAAGAACATTTTTGATTGAAATTTGTATCATATTCTATGAATTCTATTACTGGGTAAAGTTACATCGCTGGAGGTAAGAGCAGGTAAAAAATGTGATAGTAGAGCTTTGTGATGGAACATTCTCTACTCCCTGACATCGATCACACACTCAAATGTGAATTTGATGGTCTACCAGACATTTTTCTAAATACTTTTACATATAAAACTGTTTAAAAACTTCTAGGTTGCTCATTGAATTCCCATTTTACATGTGAGAAAACATTTATGGAGAGACCAAATAACTTTCCCAACATCACTTAGTAAGCAGTTGTGTTGCATCTAAATCAGTCCTGATAACAATATAATGTGAAATTGCGTATTCATGTTCATTCATCCAAGTTCATTTATGTGGCTGTTCTGGTTTTAGTTCTTTGCCACGTGGTCTGCTCTGTAACATTCTCCAGAGTGAGTGAGCTGAGAAAGACAGAACACAAAGACTTCTATAACCTATCTCAGAAGTGATTTAATGTAACTTCTTCCATTTTCCTTGCAATCTAGAAGGGCAGTGCACAAGGGTAAAACTAGAGGAGGCAGGACTCATGGAGGCTATGTAGGAGGTTATCTGGCACAGATAATAGAGACGTGGCTTTAAAAAAGAGGTAAGTTTAGTTGTAATATATTTTATTAAAACATCTTACCACCTAACCAATATAAAAATTATTAAGCTATTCTATTCTGAGTCTTTAAAACTCACCATGTGTTTCCCACTTACAACACATCTCAGATCTGACCATGCACATTTCATGTAGTCACATTTCAAATGCTAGACACATTAATCCAGTAGTGGAACGGTGTTGGACACCAGTACAGAGCTGAGCAGTATAACCCCACAGCTCATGCTCTGTAGCCCTTCTTGCTTCATCATAGATAGTGAAATGGTCTTTATATCCACTAACATCATTGTTGCAATAAAGATTCACAGATTCCCTGGATATGTAGCTTCCTTTCTAATTTTCTGGGCTGTACATTAAATATAATTATTTTTTAAAAATTTAGATTAATGCTACTCCTAAAATAACAGGAAATAAGAATTTTTAATGGATATCAAAAAATCACAAAGTAGGTTGCCCTCTTATGTTGAGTGGATTTTAGTCAAGTTTGAAAGACAAATTTCAAGCAGTGCTTCTTACTTAAATTAATTTCTACCAAATAAATGGATCAATGGATTAGTCTGTCAGATGGTCATATAAGCAGCTTAAGTAGCCTTATGGCTACACTCTCCTAAATTAGGTCAATAGTGAAACAACGGACTCAGCTGGATTTTACAGTTCATTTCTCATGGCAGGTGCAGGATGAGTTCCATATCTTCGTGGTTCCACTGGGGCTCCATGTCCCATGGGTGATACAGTGCAGGGCAGGGTGGATTCCAAAGGCACAGCCAAAGGAACACTGAGTTTTGGAAATCACAACCAAGGAGAAGATTTCTTTGCCCTTGAGGAAGACACTGTCTTTATTACCCTGGAATGCAGGAACATATCCTTCAGGGAGAGGAGGGAGATTTTACTGTTCGTGAATGTGTCTCAAGAGGAATGCAGTCTCTATCATTTTTATACTGGTCAGGAAACAAATCTGTTACTTCCAGCTTCTGAGGCATATAGAAATGCCATGGAGAACTAGCTCCCTAGATAGCTATATCCCTTTAGAGTCAAATGCTTTTCAAAATCATTTTCATTATGCAAGTAAAAGCTATAAAAAAGCATTAAGAATAACTAATGTAAAAATTGGATTAATTACTTCAAGAAATTATTTAAGGCGAAATGACTAAAATTTATGAAACCTACTCTCTTTTATTTTGCCTGCATCCAAAATACCTAATACATTAACCTTTTTCAAGATTCATTTCTCATTGTTTCCTCTGTGAAATGATATACTTAAATTCATAGAAAACATACTATTACATTCAATGGTCACTCATTATAAATTTCTTCTACCATAGAAAGAACTAAACCTTTCATGGTTAGCAATTTTATTATTGTAGCTATTTGTTTTATTTGTCCTAAGTGTCAGTTTCTAAAAGGACTTTATAGGAGCATAGTTGTACCACAACTAATTACAATACATGTGATAGCTTTTTAATGAATAAACTTTTTATCTTCTGTGTTGTGAAGGACTTTTGTTAAAAAGAAGCAAGATATAATACAAGATTTGTTCCTATTTTTTCCATCTAAATGTTATGATGACACATGATTCAGTGAAGCCCTAAATAGGGGTCCCTGCCTTTTGGATAATTTGCTCTTCAAGGAATCACAGGCTATTCTTCCACATTTTCTGGGTCAACTTCTCTTAAGGCACCTCCTTCCTACTGTGCTCATTTAAGCAAAATAAATACAGCTATGTCTATTCGGTACTTTCCACAAAATATTTTCCTAGACAAAAAGTGGTATTCTGAATATACTGAGCAAGAAAATGTGAAGTGCTCTAAGTGCACAAGTTCAGGCTTTGACACTTATTTTCAGTTTCATTTGCCAGTATGTTTTTTTCTTCTACTCCTTAGAGTATAATCAGATGGTTTTCCGAATTCCTTGGATTTGAGGTAATGAAAATGTATTTTATCTGATAGACAAATAGATTTTGCAGTTCAAGGCTGAAACGTTCTTTACAACCCTTTTGTGCCTTTTAGCATCTGATCAGAATCCTGTCAGAAAGATCATTTAAGACTAAGCTTTCCGCTAATGGTGCTCATATGTACGTTTTCACAGTATTAGTATTTCATGGACCTCTGAAAATCTATTTTGTCATTGCTCTCGCCATGACCCTTTCTTGCTGGCATCCTTCCTCTCCACCTCGGTGTGGTGTTTCCACAGTATGAGCTGCAACAGGTGCATGTCACCAGCCTCCCAGCTGTGTGGTTTGCATTGTGGTTTACTGTGCTTGTACATTCTAGTTTAGACAAATGCATCATGACATGTACCATTATGGCAACTTCTAGGGGATTTTCGCTGCCCTAAACTCCTCTGTGCTCTGCCTCCTCATCTTCCCACTCCCACTGGCAACCACTACTATCCATGGGCTGATTCCATAGTTTTGTCATTTACGAAATGCATATAGTGGGAATCATGGGGTATGTAGCCCTTACGGATTGGCTTTTTTCATTGGGCAACATGCATTTAAATTCCTCTGTGTCTTTTCATGGATGCGGCTATAAATACACCTATGCAATTTTTTATGGACATAAGAAATGCAACTTTTTGAAGTAACAATATGTAGTAATTTCCCCAATTTTACAAATACTGCATATATTTTGTAGCAAGTTAGAGTGCGGAAGAAATATAGGAAAATAAATTAAATCTTTCTATAATCTCATCAGAAGAGCTATCGCACAGTAATATTTGGTATCTTTCCTTCTATTGTTATTCATATGTTATCTACCCACATACATATGATACATGTTTTATTATAATGGGAAATGAAATAGTTTTTAAATATGTGCCCACATCATTAATTATTCTACGAAACATAATTTTTATCTTCTACATAATAGTTCCTTGTATACGTATATCTTAACTTGTCATATCCATCCTGAATATAGTCCTTTATGCAGTTTATTCTGCGATGAGTAAGATTTTATCTGATTTTACCTGCACTTTTCATTATTAGAATGATTTCATATACATGAAATTGTATCATTAAAGTGTTTTTTAAAGGTTTTGATGCATATTGTCCAATCAGTCTATAAGAGACTGTGTCAATTTATATTCCCGCCAAAACTAGTGAGAGGACCAATCTGCTTTTTGAACCTGTTACTTAATTGTCCTCCTCTCTCCCCTCATTTTTTTTAAACTAACAGCTTTTGTAAGCTATAAATTAATAACATAAAATCCAGCTGGTTAAAGTGTACAATTCAAAGGTTTTTATTATTCCTGTCTCTTTTTTTTCCAACATGAGTTTAAAAACCATCAAATTCTTAGAAAATGGTGAGGCTGGCAGAGAAAGGTAGAGCATCATACTGTGCATGTGCTGGGTCAGGTACAGACACCAAAGAGAGACACCCAGTAAATCATGACATCTGTTCTCATTGGGTGTTTGTTTTCACTCTTATTTAAATCATTCTAGAAATGAGGTCATATTCATTCTCTGCAGTAAGATTATCAAGAAAAAAACAATAGAATCAAGTGAAAAAATTGTAATATGTCAGAATTAATAAGTGAGCTCAGCAAGATGACAAGATAAAAAATATATAAAAACCAAACTTATATAAGCACATGCATATATATGTAGTATATAAATAAAATATGCACAAAATCTAATATACATTATATATAATATATAATATATAGTCACAATTTTCTATTTATAATCATTTTCATTTTATAAGAGTAATTTAAAGATAGTGAGGTAAAAACATTGAACAACAAAGCTGTGTACATTTTTATCTAGTACAAGAAATATAAAATTTTGATTTATTTACTTAACATATTATAGAAGTTTACTTAATGAAATAAATGAAAAGATCTTTGAATAAGAAATTAAATATTGTGTGTATATATTTATTTATCAATTGCACTTGAATTAATTTACAAGATTAACCAATGGTCACCATAATTGCCATCTTATGACTATAATTACTGTTATCTTGACTCTTGAGAAAATGATTCTAAAATTCTTCAGGAGAATGAACAAGTGAATATATTCAAGTAAATTTTTTTAAAAGATTAATGAGAGGACTTGTGTTGCCGTTATTAAAGCCTATTCAAAGTTATAACAAATTACACTGACTCATCAGAAAATCAAAAGCTGAGGCAATAAATTAATAGCTGTGATACTATTTGTTATAGAAGTATCAGAACAATGCCTTGAATTTGACTCTCCCATCCATGCACTTACACATTTGTTGATAGTTCTGGTATAGACCTCAGCATATAGTTTTGCTTTCTATTTGGAAATTGGTACTACCTATCCGGGGTTCAAGGAAGAACTATTTAGTAAATCGTTCTAGTGCAGTTATTAATTTAGAAAATAATTGATGGAATTAGATCATCAACCTTCTACCACATAGGAAAGGAAACTAGAAGTAAATAAAAAAGTAACCTTTTAAGTACAACTATTTCATTAGTACTTAAAACCACTTCCAGATTATGAATATAATGAAAAACTATAAAGAAACAATATATTTGATGACATAAAATTGAACTTTCTATGCTTTAGAAAAGTAAATACAGGAAGAAAAGTTTAACAAAGAAGTGACACAATTTTTAAAAGTCTGTGTATCACTAAAATATAAAGTAAAAATGTCAATTAGAGAATCTATTATAATACTGGCTGGGAAATGGACTTTAGAAAGGACAGAAGAAATTCAGATGCATTATAAAGCACATAGAAATTAGCTTGTACGCTTAAATGTAAATTAAATCAATAATGGCAACTTTACCAAATATTTATTAGCTAAGCTGTTATAATTATAACAGTAAAATTGAGAAATATATCCATGGTCATGCCCAACCCAACTGAGGGATGCTTGAAATGGTATAACTTGAAAAAAAAAATAGATTTGATAATAGATTAAATATAAATTTGATATTTCTTGAAATTAAATTTTGTGACAGTTCAAGAACTATAGGCCAGTATATTGGCAAATATTTCTTTTGTGCCTGTGCACAGATAAAAATTGATGCCAGAACCAAGACCTACGTCTTGGCCCCTACCCTCTTAGAACCAACAGTCTGCTGAGAAGACAGTCTTTATCATGTTTAAAGTTTTAGTTCAATGGTTCTACTTATTTGAAGAAGCTGTATGGAAGTAATCATCTTAGAATTATGTGTAACAGTAAAATAATGGAATGTAAATGCCTAACAATGTGGAGTCAAGTGACATAAGTTATAACATATCCCTTACATTTTATATAGTCATGACAAATAATTCTTGTGAAAAAATATTTTAAAACATGAGGCTTATCATAGTTCTACTTTAAGTTAATTAAGTAGAATCCAAATGAATGTAAATAGTGTAGCTTAAATGTTATTACAACATTTCTGTCTCCATCTATGTATATACATCCAGATGGGAAAAAAAAAAAAACCCACAACATTTATAAGACTAGATGAGCTCATTGATGTACTTCGGTGCACTAAAACTTTTCCAATAGTTAAATAAATAAATGAAAATAAGTGGCCGTGAAGAACTTAATTGGCTTCCAAAATATTCTCAACTACTGATTTCCTTTTGTTCCCTTTAAAAAATTTACAGAGCTTCTTTGCTTCATTGGTCCTGGCATCAGCAGACTTCTAAAGTTCTCAGTAACTCCTGGCTCTTGGAACAGTCTTTGATGGTGTGCAAAGTTTTCAGTTTTTTCTATTACAATCTGTGTCTTTTAACCAGTATTTTATTGAGAAGTCAGTTACAGTCATGTCTAGGGCAGCTGGATAGTCAATATTTAAACCCCTCTTAGTCAGATGCACATCATAGAAAACCTTAACTCATTTAACTGTGGGTCTGAAGTGATCAACAATAACAGGTATAGTCCCTTGCTTTTTCTTGAAAACTACTGTCTGGGCAAGTGTCTGAATAGTCTGAAGCAGATCCACAGGTATTAGCTCATTTCAAAACTCTTCCCAGTGCTTGCTGACCAGGTACCAAGTCAGATCCAGAAAACTGCTCTCCTGATCAAATCCAGTGCCAGCAGATATAATCTAGTCTGTTGAAAAGCCCATTGCGATTTTAGGTGGGATTCTCAAATTCATGTTATTTGGGTTTGTTTTTTGTAACAGTAATACAAGTCAAACAATGTGCTTAGGAAGAAAACTGTTTCTTTTTCATATGCTTGTGAATTTAGGGGGGAAAAGTTGTTTTCTTTATTGTGCAAATCAAAATCTGTTTAAATCACAAGCTCTAAAATCCACTTAAAACGTATGGTTACAATGGAAATTTTATCACTTCCTAATCTGAATTTAATATAAACTGATTTTTAATTGTTTTGTAAAACCATGGGTAACAGATTTTTTTGAACACTGCCTGATAAAAATCAGCAAATATGTCAGGCAAAGCGCAACATTAAAGGAAACACCACAGCATATGCTGACAGTTATAGAAGAATTGCTGCTGTTTTCACCCTTCACACCAGAATAATTTTTTCAATATTTACCTCCCATGTGTAGAGAGGGAAACATATGGGGCTTTACATAATCATAAGCATAAACAGGTGGCTACTTAGGTACCTTTAATTTGCAGGCAACATCAATACTGAACAACGCCATTACCACCACATGGCTCCCAACTCTTTCTACCACATTCCATTAGCAAAATTAAGATCATTAAAATAGAGGGAGGGTATACTCCTCCCTCGACTGGCTTCAACTACATCTCTGAACCATGAATAAAACACATTTTCAAAAATGCCTTAGCATTTAGCTGTTTCTTTTGTTCAAAGAAACTCTAGCAACTGTGTATAATGTATTCCTTGTGAATAACGGCAAAAGCAGCACGGTATTTGCATTGAAAATGTGCTTACTTCTCCCTATAATCTGCTCATTATGAGCATAAAATGATGGTGGTTAAATTCCAAGCAATTTATCAAAGCATGGGGTGAGATAAACTCCTTAGAGCAACCAGTAAATATTCCCCCAAGGCAGTCTACCTAAAGAGTTCACTGAACCCTTGTTTTCATATTCAAGTGCTCTATGAAATCTGTGGATATTATCATTGCTGGGATTTTTCTTTTCCTCAACGTGTGCCAGAAGCTGAATTGTGGATTCCATGTATTTTTTGTCCTCTGGTTTGATCCACACTAGAATAACTAATTTGTCCTTTTTGGCCCCATAAATTCTAATCTCTCTGACCTTATAATCATCTGCAATGGCTGAAACTTTCAGAATGAAAGGTTATAAGGAGAAATAATAACTATTACTTTGTGGGTTTTGCTTTCGGGGCATTTGTTATGTGTTAGATACTGTCTAGGCATGTATTGCTAGATGAATTAACTCATCTAATCTGCACAATTATTTTATGAGGTAGTTGATAGTAATTTTATTTATTTTACCAGAAAAAAAAAAAAAAAGTATCCTTGAGAGTTTATGTTCTCAAGTTTACACAGTGAGGAAAAAGCTGAGCCCAGAATTAAATCCAGGCTATCTGATCACAATTCATAGTTTTAACTACTCCATTTTACTCTCAAGGTTTGTAGTGTGGCCATGGAGCTGAAAATTCTACTTCCCAGAGTAACTCAGGGTCAAGAGTCTTAAAATGTGTTGTATTTTGAAGATCCTCCTTCAAATCCCTTTTGAAGATTTTGGAGTTCCTAAGGTTGATGGAGTTTCTTTCCAGTCCTGATACCTTTCTGTGTCTTCTCATAACACAAGGGACAATACTGTACAGAAGTTAAAATTCCAGGGAGCTGTGCTCTCATTGAGGTTTATCCTGTCCTTATCCTGTCTATTCCTCATTCTCACTGTTTGAGAGAGAAAAATCTTTAAGCATATATGTATGAAAACTTTATTAATAAGCTATGATTATAGAGAGCTTTTGGCATAGATATCAAGTTACATGATTTAATAGTAAGACAAAATGCTATTAATGTAAATTAGTTTTTAAACATCTCAAATGTGTTAACTATTGCAAAGTCACTTCTTTAAAGGAATGTAAGTGTTATGGGAAAGAAGTTACTTTTATTCAAGAGGTAAAATGAATCGATAGATTTTATGATTTATTCTTTTCATTTCCAGATTAAAAAATATATTAAAAACTGCTAATAACATTATAAGCAAATTGATTCCATTTGTAAATATAAAAATACTCAAACATAGGAATTCTATAGTCTCACTTTATCTCATGTAACATTCAGCAAACTTTGTTACCATCTTTGATAAGTCATCTTCCCTCCCAAATACTCATTTAAGTTACTATGCAAAAATTCTTTTTATCATGAACTTTTATTTTCTTCACTTTCCATATTTCTATTTTTGGAGACTCTTCTATCAAGATTGTTGGGATGTGGATTTGCAGTGATCCACACCTTAAGTCTGTAAAATGTTATGCTACAATGTTATTTTAGTACAATTGATTTTTTGAAGATGTGTGTATTTGAATCATTCATTAGTTGATGAGATTCAATAATCCTATAATAGAGAAAACTGGAGGACTTTCTCATGGTTGGGACATTATTATAATATATTCCAATATATTATCAGGAATTGGAGTTTTTGTTTTGATAAGGTATTTCATGCACTCCATTTCAATCTGAAGTTAAATTGAGATGCTTGAATAGAATCTCTAGGTAGTGAAAATATTGGATTTGAGGTAGTCTTGAAGACAGTTTTTGTAGGATATGCTCATCTAATAACTAGAAATGCAAAAGTTGATAGAAAAGCACCAAGAAGCATGTAAAGTGAGAAACTGATACAGGCGAGTTAAAAATAACAAGGATGTTTACAAATTTGATTGCAGAGCAAGCAAAATATAGCTTTTCCAGAGGCAGAGGTACAGACGAAAATAAATGAGAGAAACTTTGCTTCATAAGTAGAGACAAGACACATGAGCATAAATATGTAGCACTCTGATTTGTCTCTAAACTACGTTCACATATCTCAGCCCATTAAACTTTCTGAACTTGAATTCAAAAATATGTGTGTTTTCTGTTAAGTGTGAGTGACATCCTATCTTAAAGGCAAGTTTCTTTATAATGTTAGTGGATATAAATTCACAATTTGATAACTTTGAAGTGTTCAAGAAGTTTCAACCACTGTTAATGTATTGCATTAGCCTAGGGTGACTAGGGCATTGTTTTTGTTTTTGTTTTTTACCTGATAATATGACTGAAGGAAAGCCATTCTGCACCCACAATGGGGCACCCGTCTTGGAACTCTCTAAGCTGGACCACTTATGGTTTACATCATGTAAATTTGAAGCAAGTAACTCTCCTTTGAACTTTAGAGACACAGAAACCTGCTTTGTGGCTTATGAACTATGTGATGGTAGAGAACTTATGACATTTCTTTACATACGCATGTGCTTATCTCTGAAATGTTTGTGTTTTCCTGGTAGCTAGCTCAGATTTCTATTCGGGAAATTAAATTATAATGTGAATTTCCAGCACATTATAACCTGAAAATGTTTTAATAATTGTAATTTTGATGACATGTGAGAAAGAGAATTCAGTAAAGTTTACTCTAAGATTTATGTCTCCGAAATGTAAGGAATACATTGTGTTGGAGCTGGGAATGCAAGCTAGAGATTAGACTAGGAAGAAACAGTGACCTCTTTATAGCGATCCTATGCTATGTATGTTAAATTACATGATGATATACAGTTGGAAAGTTTAACTTTTAAAGTGACCTTTTTTGGGGTGCAAATTAGTGAGAAAGAGAAAAAATTAAGTAAAAACAATCTGATGAGCATAAATTTGGAATAGTGAACAAGAAAATTCTTCTTGCTCTTTTCTAACTTAAGAATCTTAGAAAAGCCAATTCATGTGAAAAGAGGGCCCACTAACCAGACTCATACATAGTCAGTGACCTGGAAAAATCATAAGCAATGCCCTTGTAAGTCATATGTGTAACAGGAGCATGGCCTGGTATGGTAGCAAGGTTCTAAGACTTCGGTGTCAAGTCTTATTTAAGATTTAAGATATCCGTGGCTGTGAAATCATGACTATTTTTATATCCCCTAGTAATAATATTTATTTTACTACCCTTAAAAGATTATTTTGAGGGTAAATGAGGCAAATGAAAAAACAGTTTAAACTTTTAATTTTCAAAAATAATTAAAATTTTAATGTTAATAATTAAAATTATTAAAATTTTCATAATAATTACAGATCATTAAAATTATTTAAAACATAGGCCCCCCCACAAAGCCAAGAATCAGGCAAATATTTTAAGATTAAATTTACTTAATTCATTTTTAACAGATCAATTTGTAGTATTTTCCTATGTTTGTTTCTTAAGTGCCACATGCCTTATGAGCAAATCCTCTTAATATAAAAATAGCATTAGTATTAATTTTGATAAGTGACAATCAGATTTAGGAATATAAATATTTTATTTCTGTTTCTTAACTAATTTCTTGAAGATTACATATTGGTTAATTTTTAAATTGCTCTCATGATCACTCAGATTCTGAAATGTGTTTTGCTTTTCTTTAGAAAATGACAGATCATATTTTCTTCAGAATAAAAACTATTACATTCCTTGTGAAAAAAATGAAGTAAAAACGGTCAAATTTAAAGCTGATTAGTCCTATGGTATTTTCATTGATTGTGAAATTGAAGCTCCAATATGACATTATACATGAAATATTATACATGTATGTGAATATGTATGTGTTATTAAATGTTATTTATAAGGAAGGACTCTGAATTGACTACAATGTATGTAAAAAATAATTTAATCAAATATTATCCCAAGCTCTGCCACTTAATATGTTAAACTGTGTACTTCATCATCTCTCCTGGAAAGCATAGATTCATAGATAAATTATTCTTGCAATAGAGCCATCCAACAAGTCAGCTCAGAAATTGTGAATAACTTGAAATTATGGTGGCCCTAAGGGTCTCAGGCTTTTTCTACTTCATACCGTTTTAGTTCTGTGATTACCTTAGGTGAACCCAATTCCCCAAGAGAGACGATGCTGAATTAATTCCTCTGTGACTTATGTAATCAATATATGTAGAATGGAAGTAAAGCTGTGTGTCTCTACCATTTATAAGATTCTAGGTAGCTATTTTAAACTTATTTCAGAAAATTTGCTGAATTTTCTATAACCTGATGGTTGGGGACTCTCTGAAATCGAAATAGATCTTCACACACATCAAATGAGATTAAATACCCATATGCATTCATGTGCACGAACACACACACACACAGATTCATTTACTGTGGAGAATTCAAGACTATTATTTTATTGCATTTTCTCTTTTATAAGATGTAATAAAATAAAAAAATTTCTTTAAAGTAAATGCTTTGTCGTACACATCATGCAGTGGGTGAACACTATTCAATTTCTCAATGTTTTTCAGGACATATTGCACACATTACCTTACTCATTTCTTGCCAGGACTGCATCACCCACAATTTTTCAGGAAGTTTACATCTAAAAATAATCCGAGTCCTTGTATTTTTTTTGCTTGAGCAAGAATCAAATACAAAAATAGCTGATCATAAATCTTGTAAAGTAACCCCAAATAGAAAGACATTATAATGTGATTAATAGTGACATACCTAAATGAAGCTAATTAAAATATATTTGTTGTTGAGTAAACTAATAAATGGTTTTGCAGTAAGTAAAACTTTTGATATATTATATTAGTGCATACTCAGGTATAATATTATCATTCATTTTTAAGTTAAGCAGGAATTACCTAATTTTTCCTTTTTCTTATTTTATCTGCAGTTTATTAAAGCGTATTCAATAAATACACTTCTGAAAGTGCTATAAAACAAATGTTCTTATAATAGGAAAGCAAAATAATTCAAAGAGAAGTAAACACTGAAACATACAAGCATAAAAAGCTTAAAACAGTATCTTGTGTGAGCGAATAGTTAAAAAATGGAAAAATTAGAGAAGAAAAAACTGTAAAATCAGTAGTATTCAATCCAGAGCAAATACTTAACCTGACATTTTCCAAAGAGAGTTTCTTGGTGCACTAATTTATTATGATATATTATGTTATAACATTAATGGATATTTTCCAAGAGTTTTATAATCAAAGAAATTTGTAAATCCTGTATGATTTATTATCCCATCTTGTAAGTCACCATGCATCTAAGATTTCTGAGAAGTATTAAAATTGGATATATGAAGGTATTTTATTGTGGTAAAATACATATAACCTAAAATTATGATTTTCAAGTATGAAATTCAAAATCCTTAATTAATTATATTTTACAGCATTCTCACTACTGTCACCACTATCTACATCCAAGCTTTTTAATCATTAATTTGACCAAGAAACAGCTTCCTTATGAAAATTTTTAAATTTTGATCTATCAGAAAATAGATTTATGGAAGCACTTATCCATTCCAATCATTTCATTTTAAAAATAAAATACATGATCTTGAGACATTGAGTGCTTTTATCAAGGTCACACAGTCACTGGACTTCCTGTGTCTAAGAGCAGATGCTTTTCTGTTTCAAGCTATTTCCCCCTTGTCTCCATTTATATTGCCTTGTCTGATGCTCCAGGAATCAACAGATACTACATTAATATGTTAAAATTTGACCAGGAAGAATTCAGAAATAAAATAAGTTTCTTTAACTTTTAAAAAGTTCTTTCTTTTAAAAGTTACATTATAGTTTTTTGAAACACTTTCACTGTGATTTTCTTAATGAGAGCTTTCATTGTAAGAATTACCTTTAAATCACACAATTCTGTTCTTAGGTCTTTTTAAGATTGTGGCTGATAAAACCCCATACCTGACTATGGAAGAGATTACAAGAACCATCACTATCGGGTCAAGTAGATTGGGACATCCTCGCTTCTATCATCAGAAAGATATAAAACTAGAGAATCTTGTCGTGAAAAAGAATGAACAAATCATGTTCAACTCAGTTGAAGAGATCAATGGAGAAATAATGGTGAATTGTGGAGTGGTAAGGAATCATCAAAACCACTCATTTACTTTGCCTTTGTCACAAGAAGGAGAATTCTATGAGTGTGAAGATGAACATATTTATACCCTAAAGGAGATTGTTGAATGGAAGATCCCCAGGAACAGAACACGAACTGTGAAACTTACAGATTTTTCAAATAAGTGGGATTTACCAAATCCATTTCCTAAAGGCTTTTATGGGACTCTGATTCTCAAGCCTGTTTATGAAATTCAAGGTGTGATGAAATGTAAGTATCCGCTGAGAATGATACTGTGAGTATAAGCATTGTGTGATTATAGAAATAGATGCTAAAAAAAATGGGAGTATGTCCCTGATCTGCTCATTAAGCCCTCTGAGAGATTCTTATTTTATAATCAGCAAATGGAGGATTTGTTGCAAGGATGAAACTGAATAAGATATATGAACATATTATAAATTGAGTAGTTCTATCCAAATGTAAGGTGCTGTAACTGTCAGATACAGATGAATTAAACCACTAATTCATTTTTATCACTTCCAGTTAAACGGGGTCAGAAAAGAGATACTTTCTAGAACAGAATATATTTATTTAGAAAGAGTTTTTTTCTTGTATGGAGATAGTCAGTAAATGGTAAAAACACAGATTTCCCTTAATATGTTTCTTATTCCTATTTTTGGGACAGCCTCTTTTTTTCAGTCACCCATAGTTGGTTATAAATCTTTTTAATTAGCTGGGAGTTCAAATATGGGGACAAAAATGGAGCAAATATTTTTGAACTTGCAGTCAAAAGTCCGGAATTAACCCTGGGTTAAGGACAACTGATGTCTTTGGGTGAACCATTTAAACTGTCTATGCAAAGATATGATGATACCCTTTTGCCTACCTCTTACGTTGTTTTGGGAATGAAATAAGGTATAATATATAATACCTGAAAATATAAAACTGTATGTAAAAATGTTTGGTCTATGGGTAGCCTTAGGATATTTTTAATTCCTTTTTTTTCTGTGTCTATTGTTGTTGGTTGTATGCAATTACGAAACAATTGATGTAAAATCTTTTGATAGACTTTAGAATTATGTGTTGAATTTTGTTGTACACAAATATTTAACCCACATTGATCAACTCATTTGCACTAGAGGGATAGACAAGAATTTCCACTCAAGTGGTGATTATATTTTTAATAATCTAAAAATTTGAGGCCATGACATGATTAATTGGTAATCTGACAATTCTGGGGTCACAGAAAATTTTAGAACTCACTTTGGTAACATCTATTCAATTAGTTATCTCAAAATCTACAATTAAGTTTCATATTCTTCCTTAATTATTATAAATCAGTATTTTCTCATTTAAAAGTATGTTATTTAATTGACTTTATTGAAAAAATATTGCATTATAACATTAAATAGGCTTAAGGTATATATCACAGTAAATCTACATCTGTATATAATACAGTAAGTAAACCACTATTTCATTTTTCCTTCACTTTTCACTGAATCCCCTTTACCATGTTGCCCCCACTTCTCGCATCCATTAATTTACTTTTTTTGGTGGGGGGACTAAAAGCCTGTTGTTGATTTAGTTCATTGTTTACAAGTCTGTTTTTTGCTTAATTAGTTCATTTGTTTGTTTGTTATCTCTATACACCACATATAGGTGATATAATACTATGTCTGTTTATCTCCTGGCTTATGTCCCTGAACATAATTCCATTCTGGTCCATCCGTGTTGCTGCAAATGGCAAGGTTAACATTTGTTAGTTTTTAAAACACACTGGCATCTGCTGTCACACAACTGCAAATGAAGACTAACCCAGAACTTAAGCACTTGAACAAAGTGTTACCAACAAATATTTAATGAGTTTAGGGATTGAGAAAGGATTATTTGAGGAAATACAATTTAAAGTAAGACCTGAAGGATGAATAGGAGATAGGCAAAGTAGGGGGAGATAACTTTGGAAAAAGTGGAAGCTGCTTATGAGAAAGCAACTAAGAGATTGGAAGTCTTGTAAAACTGTTATGAGAAAAGAGAGAAGACAGGTTGAGACAAATATCAAAGCATCCAATGAAGGAGTGACTTTAACCACGGGGGCTCTTGAAATAAGGAAGCACAGGATCAGAGGAGTGCATGATGCTATTGTGTTGGGGTTTTGTTTTTTTTTTTGCAGGTTATTGGTGTTTATAAAATATTGATATCAAAAGGACAGACATTAGTCTTAATGGGTATTTAAGAGGTACAACCAAAAGAATTTAGAGGTCTGTTGGAAAGGGAAAGTAGTTATCCTTGACTCCCTGCTTCTCACTCAGCCTGCTGGTTAGAGAAGAGCAGTTCATTCAATATATAAAGACAGAAGAGCAAGGAGGTTTCACATAGTTGTCTTGATGGGGTTAAATATATGGTTTCCTGATAAGATCTCAGAAGAAAGTCTTTGGTTGAAATAAAATTCCTCACAAAATATTTTAGTCCAATTTCCATTCTTTAATGAGATTTTAATGATCTTTTTGTAATAATTTCAAAGCTATACTTATGTGTTTACAAAGCTATACTTATTTTGTTTACAAAGCTATACTTATTTTAAAACATTGAAATCACTTCTCAGTTTATGGATATTGCACACTGCACCTGCCATCAGAGTTGTAGTGTTTTTGTTTTTTTTTTTATTTAACTACCACCTTGTTCCCTCTCTCCTTTCCTCCCCTGCTTCATCCTGCTGTGTCCTGTGTCCTGTGAGTTTAGCCATATTTATCTGTTCATTTGTTTTGTTTCATTATATTACACATATGAGTAAGCCATTCTGTATTTCTCTTTTTCTTTCTAACTTATTTTGCTTAACATAGTCAGCTCCAGTTCCATCCAGATTGTTGCAAAGTTACAATTTTAGTCTTCTGTTGATGGACATTTAGGTTGTGTCCATGTCTTGGCTATTGTGAACTGTGCTGCTATAGTCATTAATTCTTATTGTATGGTAATTTCAGGGCAAATGTGCTATGACACTAGCTTGCATGAGGACTGACATCATAATATTCCTTGGATATAGAGAATGGATGTCCAACACCAAATGCCCATTTAATTAAATTTATAGGCATTTTTCTTCTAAATAGAAGATGTACATTATTTTTCTAATTGAGTGTGTGCTCATTTTACATTATTCTTTCTCAAATTGAATATTCAATCTGGCCATAAAATCAAAAGCATGTTGCTAAGTTGCTTTCCCACAGACTTAAGTGTCAGGCACAAACCCCCATCCCTTGGGGTTTGAGTCTTTCCTTTGTCAAATGACAAGAAAAAGAATAGGTCTAAGCCAGGAATAGGAAGGTTTAGAGAAAACCTAGAGGGGAAATCATGATGAAAAAGATTGAGAACTACAGGAAGCCATGAAATATTGATTTGCCAAAAAGAGAACACAGCAAGTAAATTGAGAAGAGGGAAAAAAGTATTCTACTAATACCAGTTTTTGATACTTTATTAATGTGAAAATTTAGCCTTCATAAAAAAATAAAACTAGTAGAAAGTGTTTAAATGAAGTATTTGTTCATAGAAACTCTTGATTAGAGTCCTTAATATAGGCCTGAAACTCTTCTTACCTTCACCATACAATTCATGATTTTTAAAAAGTACATTCTGAAAATAGATAGAACCATCTACAACTTCTAAATATTGGTCTCATAAGTCATAGCAAGCTCTGTTGTGTCTTTCACAGAAAGGTACTGTTCATAGTAATTTAACAAATGAAACGCTAATGAAAAATAAGGCCAGCTATTGAAAGTTGTTTTAAAAAACCAGAAATGTTGATCATTAAATTTTTCAAGTGCTATGTTTTGATGTTGAGGTTGATAATTAGTTTTTCCTTAACAGAAATTTAAATGTTGGGAAGCTGTATTTCCTTCTAGGAGAAAAATTATGTCTCTCTAAATTTGGGTATATAATTTTGCTTATATATATATGAAATATTAATTTATTTACAAGAAGAACGTCACACAAGCAAAATGTGATATCAGACAGGCAGTATTTGAATTTTATATGAGTTGATAAATGTATAAAAGAAAATACACATTAATCTTTTAGTATTCTGGGACTATCATTTTTTTAATAATTCCAATTTTTCAAATCAAAGAGTGGCTAAAACTTATAGCAGATATATCAGCAAACATCATGCTTTTGACCATTTTTTAAATGTCCCCACATTTTGCCACTCTCAGGTGACTTCTTTAAATAATTTGCCTTTTAGATATTTACATTAACACTTCCAAATAATATAGGGATATTGCTCTTCATTTTTACTGTCCAATTTTGACAGTAGCTACTGACTCCCACATACAGAGGTGATTATTTAATTTGCTTATATTTCTACTTCCTCTTCCCTGTCTCCAATTTCTGTCTATAGGAGGCTGTGGTTAAGTATTAGTATTTTCGTTATTGTGACCATTCACTGCTGAATCAAGTGATATATATTGACTGTAATTCCATTTCCGCATAACTCTGTTTTACTATAACGATACTTTCATTGTTTTTCTTCAATCTTCTCCTAAGTCTCGAAGTATTATTGACATCTCTGCTTAAAAATTAAAAGAAAAGAGCCACTCAATGCAATTTTCCACAGAGATGCAATGATCAGAAAATCTACCTTTGCTATTATTTTTTCCAGAAAGTATTCCTTCTGGAACCTTCCATCCTTCTATCGCAATCTGAATTTGTTGCTTTCTAGATTAACTGCGTAAATACTAGTCCTAGCTTGAACTGCTCTAACAAAAATACCAGAAACTGAGTGACTTATAAATAAAATAAATTTATTTCTCACAGTTGTGGAGGCTGGAAGACCAGGATTAAGATGCCAAGCATGGTTGAGTTTAGTGAGGAATCTTGTCCAGGTGTCTAATCCCTGACTTTCATTGTGTCCTCTTACAGTGGAGCCGGTAGAGAGGGAAAGCAAGCTTCTGATGACTCTTAAAAAAGCACTGATCCCTTTATGAGGGCTCCACTCTCATGTCTTTTTCTAATTCTAATCACCTCCCCAAAGCCCCACTTCCCGTACCTTATATGGATATTGAGAACATAAATATTTAATCGTAACAATAATATTCTGAGACTTCCATTTAAAATCCCTCCTGGTGACTTCCCCCACTGACTTGCTTCCTTGCTTACTGGCAACTTCTAGAACCGAAACAACCTCCTCTTTCTTCATTTTAAGGAGCCCAGTCCCATTCCCTCTACCTCTCTACCCCCTTCAATCCCATCTCCTGCTTCCAGAGGAAAGTGCAGAGGATATAAGTTAGACAACCTGCATATTTGAAAAATTTATATTCTATGTTCACATAAGATTGGCTACCTTAGGAGTTCCAGGTTGAAAGTAATTTGCCCTCAGAATTCTGGAAGCTTTGCTCCTTTATCTTCTTTTACTTTCCAGTGTTATCTTTAAGAGACAATCCATGGTATTCTGGAGTTTCACAGTAATGAGCTTTGTGGTGCTCCGTACTTGTATTGTTATGCAGTTTCTGTCTGTAAAATAGCATCTTCATTTGTGAGATAATTTCTTTGATAATTTTCTTTCAACGATTATTTCTTTTGCTCTGTTTCTGTAGCTTCTAATCCCTAGTTGAAGCTCACATACTGATCTCTTTTCTTCTTCTTTTAATGTCTCCTTGTCTTTTGTTAACCTGCACAGAAAATTCCTTAACTACATTTCCAACTGTTTTAATACATTTTTAATTTCAGCTATGAAATTTTTAATTTCTAAGAGTTATTTCATACATCATTTTTTAAAATGATACCACTGTTCTTGTTTTAAGAATGGAATATCTCATTTATCTGAGAATATTTTATAATTTCTTAAAGTTTTTCATTGTTCCTTTGGGCATTTTTTTCTAAGTTTTTTCTAAGTTTTCTAAGCCATTCGTTTCAATATTTTTTATTAAATGCCCAGTGATTGATTATTTGCCATTTGCTTATATATATGCATAGATAGATAGATAGATATATGATATATATACTCATATACATATATATGAAGCACTTTATAAAAAACTGAATTTGCAAGTCAGGCACTGTTTATGTGCAAGCTCTCTGCTAATTATTTTTAGGTCTTATCTTGCCAAGGTCTTCATCAGAGAGCATTCCTTAACTTCAGGCATTTTGAGTCTTTCCTCTAAGACCTGTTTTGTTTCACCAAAGAATAGTGATACCATGTGGGCCTATGAAACTACAGAAGCTGAGCAGGGAAGTAGCTGAGCGTCACACCATTTATCTAGAGGTGGCGACTTCCTCTCCATGCTTTCAGACAAGTGCATCTCTATGTCACCTAGGCCTATTTTCCAGACTCTGGAGACTTGTATCTTCTGTTTCCTGCAGAGACAGAGAGGTGGAAGGGGTAGTCACCTACCCACCTCAGGTTAAATCTGGGGTTAGCCACCTTTAGACACTCAGATAATCACCTGATTTTGCCCTCTAGATTCTTCTCATTTCTCAGGTATTTTTAAAAAATGTTCTCAATGTGTGAGTAGAGCAAATGTTCAATCATCAATAAATTGAGCACACGGATAAATGAAACAATTGTATGTATACGTATATATATAGCACAATATGAAGTTTCTCTTTAGATAAGAGGTTTCTCAATCACGATATCTAGATTTGATTCATTATAATGACAGATTTATAAATTCAATAGCTATGGAGAATGCATATTCACTTTATGGCACCAAAGTTGATACATGTATGTTTAGATCAAAATTCTAATGTGTTCATCAAAATATGTAACTTAGCATGATATTTAGAACTAGTGGTTACTCTAGTCAGCTTCCATTCAATTCTCTCACTTTCTGGTTTAACTTTATTGTGAATAGAAATTTCAAACTGCAAGCAGATAGATATACACATCTATGTTGATTTTTGTACTACCAATTGTTAATATTTTATCAGGCAGCATTCTCCAGAACACAGAATAGATATAAACTAATGTATATATAATAAAAATCAAAACATAAAATGTATTGTCTAGCATATACATAATTATATATGACTATATTTATTAAAGACTTGTTTCATGCAATTATGGGGGCTAATAAGTTATAAATCAGTGAGCTATCTGGAAACTCAGGCCGAAGTTGATGCTGCAGTCTTGAGAATGTCTTCTTCTCTAGTCCTCTGGTTTTGCTCTCTCAGCCTTCAATTGATTGAATAAGACATACCTACATTATCCAGCATTGTACCCTTTACTTAAAGTCAATTGATTTAGATGTTAAGCACATCTAAAAAATACCTTCACAGCAATGACTTAATTAGTATTTGATTAAATATCTGGGTACTATAGCCCAATTGAATTGACAGAACTAACTGTCACAAACATCAATGGAGAAAACATGTTCAAGTATATCACCTATTATAAGAAAATGGCTATTCGTGTTTCTTAGGTATTATAAATGAAATTAAAACTGTAGAAGACAGAACAATGCTAAAAACAAATCCATATCAAATGCAGCGAGAATAATGCTGGTTTCTTCTCTGACAGATGTTAGAGATCAATACAATAGGAACTTTCTCTGTGTATAAATGCAAATAGCTGTAGAACCCAAGGAGACCCATCTCTCATAGTGGAAATTCATAGTATAACTTCTCAAGTTGAATTGAAGTTGAATGAATAGAAAAATTACATTAGAAAATAGTCACAAGAAAATTGAGATCAAATGAATAAACTTTAAAGCAAATTTCAGTTTAAAAGCTACATAAAGCAAAATTCAGGAGTAATTACTGCCACCATAAAATCGAAAGTATAATATGATGATAAAATATAAACAAAACAATTCACTGAGTAATTGAGAGCTGGAGATGAAATTTGCAAAGTCGCTTTTGAATAGAATATGTAGAATTTTGAAGAACAAATGATGAAGAAATCAAACTTCCAAAGTGAAAATGTCCAACAAAATATATGAATTATTCTTGAACAATAACATCAGAGGAATTAAGAAAGTGAGAGAACTGCAGAACTAGAATTTTTTGCATTTTAGAGACAATCTGAAGAAATATCATCTCATCTTCAAGATCAGAGAAAGATCATCTCAGCAGATTTTCAAATCTATGCTAATTCAGGTCCCATTGCAAAAATATAGGTCCTCACTTGCTGCGTTGAAACTGAGAATGTTGCAGAATTGAATATTAACTGTCCCAGGGAACATGCATTGCTAACATCAGCCAAGCTTAAATGTAAATCTTTGTTTTCTCTTTTAAGATGTTTTATAGCAAGGTCCCCCAAATTCACACTTAGTCAAAAGAGTTTATGCAGTGAGAAATGTCACATGATTAACATTAGGCCTGCTTGTAAAGGGAATTTCCCTGAAAGAATAGGCAGCAAGATAAAGTTTAGTGAAATGACTCAGCAACATAAAAGGAAACCAGAATTACCTTTTTAGAGACTATGGAAGGGAAATGATTTTCAGAAGAACTCCCTTTGTATAACCAGAAAACATACACAGCAAATGCAATTGAGGATGTCCCAGAATGAAAACTTTGAAAAATATAAACTGACATTGTTTTAATTTATATTAATTGAAATTGGAAAATTTATAACAAGCATCTCCAGGAATGTTTCTCATACTCTGAGTTGTTGCCTTGTTATCTTTTTATATTTTGAAGTCAAGGTAATTTTTGTTTTGGAAAATGGCATTCTCTAAATTAGTTTATGCTCTACAGTCATTTGGGGAAGAGGGTTACATTTTTCCAATTATAAAATAATAAATGCTTGTTTAGAGAATTTGTAATACACACAAACTGGAATTATATATATCAAAATGTAAACAGTAGAATCTATAAACTTATAAATGATTGGAATGTTTTTCTCCTCTTAGTTTTATAAACACATGTGACTTTTTGTTTTATAAGAAAAACAATACAGTAGACTAAATATAAAGCCGTACTTCTGATATTTAAACCAATATTGCCACAACTTCAAAAAAAAAGACAGAAAAAGCAAAAAAAAATGTTAAATGCTTAATCTTTCTCAGGGACAGATCCTTGGATGTAAGAGAATTTGTCATAAAATAGGCAACCTATTCCAGTTTAAAAACTTGATTTAACTTCCAAATTCTAGCTAATTAAAAATGTTTTTGATATTTGACTATAGAGAATTTAAACCCTATGCAACACAAAGAGAAAAATTGTGGGTTAATGTATTAACAGACATGAGAGAAATATATAAAATTTAAAGTTGATGCCAAAGTAATTACACAGATTGAGTTGCCAGTACACAGGGCGTAGGTGGGCTTCCTGGCAGGTAGTAGAGAAAGGCACTTGGTCTGATTTTAGCTTCTTTTCCCATTGTGCTGTCAAATTTGGTTTCCTCCTAAAGTAGCATGCATTCTTCAGTCTAGCATACAAGAGAACAGTCTTCATAGTCTTAGTTTCAGTCAGATTCCTGTCCAGACCCTGTGATTCAATTTAAAAGCAAAAGGCTAATTTTTTTCTTAATCTATACTCTATTTTTTCTGTCTCCTTGTCTTTGATCATGGTGTGCTTACCATCTGGGATATTTTCTCTCCTCTCCAATCTTGGCTTGTAATTTCTCCCTATCTTTAAGGACTTATGGTACATCTTATATAATATATATTTTTATCTCCATCCCCAAACTAGACATGCTCTATCTTCCACTCTTTCTGCCTACTGTCATTTTAATTGAGTCTTCCATCTGATTCCATTTTCTCTTCTCTTAGCATATCGATTACACTTTAAAATATTTTAATCATTGCCTTAGAGTTTGCAGTCTAAGTCCATTTTCAAATAATACTCTAATGCTTGTGGATGGACTGATAACTGATAAGATATCACTCACAATTCCTCCTTTCTGTCCCTAATAATATCTCTGTCATTCATTGTACTACCCATGAGCTATAATCATTCAATATATTGATGCAATTATTATCTTGAGCAAACTGTTATATGCACATCAATTAAGAATAACAAAAATTAAATAGTTTATTTTTGCCTTCATTTATTTATCCTCTAGTGCTCTTCCTTTCTTTATGTAATTTGAGCTCTTGACCTATATGATTTTCCTTCTTGGTAAAGAACATCTTTTAATATTTCTTACAAGGCAGGGCTGATAATAATTTCATTCAATATTTGTCTGAGAAAAATCTTTATTTCTCCTTCTCATTTGTAGATAAAAATTTACCTATTTCCTCTTAAGGTTTTTCAGCCATACCTGAATTAAACTTACATTAGATGAATTAACAGCATATAAATTTATATTAATCTTACATAATTCAGGGAGCCTCATAAGGAAATAAAGACTCCCCAAGATAGCAAAACCTATGTGTTTTACATTGGATTGAACAAAGAGATGCAGCTCAAGGAAAGTAAATATGTGGAAAGGCTAAAGGAAGATAAGAATTATTTTTAAAAGATATGCTTAGAAAAATTATCTTGCCTTTGACTCCCTGTAGAAGATTATTTTTCTCACAGTGCAGGGAGGACATTTTTCACATGGGAGTTTTTATTTTCTGTTTTCAGTAAGAAAGGAGGAGATTAGAACGCCTTTTTTGCAGTTGCCATTTTTCAAGGAGCTTTTGCTCAAAACAATACTAGACTAAAGGGTAATTATATTGGGGTACGGCATATTCTACTACCTCTGACTTTCAAAGGAAAATTTTGCAGGATACAGAATTTTGAGTTACTGATTTTTTCTTTTAGCATTGTAAATACATCATTTACTCTGTTCTTGGTTTCTGAAGAGGAGTCCAATGACATTTTTACCCTTCTTCTACAGGTAAGGTGGTGCTTCCTCTTTACTACTTCAAGTTTTCTCTCTTTCTTTACAGTGTTAGTATGGTATGCTGAGGTCTAATTTTTTGTTCTTTATCCTTCTTGCTATTCTTTAAATATTATTAACTTTGATAAAGTCTAGTTGTTATTACTGTAACTACTGCCTTGGCTTTTTTCTTCTTTTCCTTCTGGCATTTCCATGGCATACATTTCATAATTGCCTCACAGTTCTTAGCTATACTGTTCCATTTTCTTCATTCCTTTTTCTCTAACTTTTCAATTTGCAGAGTTTCTATTGACATAGTTTCAAGTTTACAGAATCCTTAGCCATGTTTAGAAGTCTAATGAACTCATCAATCATTCTTTTTTTCTGATTGTATATTTTCAATGTCTAACATTTCCTTTTGATTCTTTCCTCAAGTTCCCATATCTCTACTTACATTGCTCATCTTTTCTTGCATTTTCTTTCATTAGAGTCCTTAGCATATTCCCAATCTTTATCATATCTGATTTGAGTGCTCACTTTGTCTCTTTAGACAGCCATTTGCTTTTTAATGTATCTTGTAATTGTTAAAAACTAAACAGGATATAGCTAAATTGAACTAAATAAGCCTTCAGTATGAGATTTTGTTTATCTGACTAGGAATTAGACTATGTTTACTGTTTTCTGTATCTGTATGTGTCAGAGACAAAGTTGTATGAAGGGTCCTTGTTTTTGCTCTGCCGTTTTCTTTCTCTAGAGATCTTTTCTTAAATACATTTGTAAATGCCATTCATTTAGTTGTAAACTTTTGTTTTATATAGAAGTTCTGTTGATATGGTTGGCAAGGTAAACACCTGATACTTTCACTAGTGCTTCTCAGCTTTTCTGCCTGCATCTGATAAGTGAGATATAGTGGCTTATGGAGCCTGGAGTTGGGCATTTCCCTTCACCCATGGGAAAGGATAGAGTGGGTCAGAGTTAAATATTTCCTTTTCCCCACATGGAAGGAAAGAGAAGACTGGAGTTGGGCAATTCCCTTTTCTCACATTGGGTAGAAAGACTGTGGTAAAACCCAAGTTCTTTGAGCTGTGGTGAAACTGTTTTTTTTCTTGAAGATAGGCCTTTTGGTAGGGGAACCAACTGATCTGGGTGTATTTCAAAATGGTTGGCTCCCTCTCACCCTGCTCAATGAATGATGAGATTTTTCTTTAATCTTTAAACCTGATGAGACTTCTGGAAGCAACTCAGGAAAGTATGGAGAGAGATTTGTCCCCCTAAGCATGGTCATTAGAAGGTTTATCTTTCAAATTAGCCTATGCTTCATTTTCAATAATTAAATCAATTACTTTTATGCTCTTACCAGGTAGCTACTGACCTCAGCAGTGGTTTCTTTCCTTAAAAACCTGTGAGTCTGTATCACTTAATCTTTCTAGTTTTGGGGATGACAGTGTAACTCTGTGACCCAAGTCTCTGATGAATCTAAGAAGAGTTGTGAATCTGCATTGCACATGCTGTTCTCTCTGCATTGACTCTTCTCTTAAGGCATATGCATTGTAATTATTCTTGTACCCCAAATGTCTAGATTACTTACTACTTTTTAGAAATTGAACAGTGAAATGTTCATTGCACTGATAAAGTCTCTGAGTAAAGATAAACTACAACTTTAAGAAATGTCTTTTAAATGAAACAAGTCAATGTCTTCTATGATGTATAGTAAGAGTTTTAGCAGTAGAAAGGTTTTTTGCCAGATGGCATTTTATGTGGAGCTTCACTTGTTTACTGGATCACATCCTTTAATGCTCAATTGATAACATTGTTCTATGGATTGTTTTTCATTTATTCAGTTTATGTATTGAATATGTACTGCAGGCTAGACACTTCTAGATATTGGGATACATGGGCAAATCAATCAGTTAGTTTCTGTGGAGCATGTGTTGCAATTTGGGGAAACAAGTAATAAAAATGGTTATAATAAACAAAATATATGGAATGATTGAAGAAGAAAGGTGAGAAGGAAAATAAAGAAACAGAGATGGACAGGGAACAGAAATGGTTGCAATTTTAAATAGAATATTATCTTAGTTCAAGACACTACTTTAACAAAATATCATAGAGTAGATAACATATGTACAACTGTATTTCATTTCTTACTATTCTGGAACCTGAGTAGTTCAAGATCAAGATGCTGGCAGACTTGGTGACTGGTGAGAACCTATCCTGGTTCATGGATAGTCATCTTCTTGCTGTGTCTTCACTGGTAGAAGGCCAAGAAAGATTTCTGGGGTCTCTTTTACAAGGGCGCTAATCTTATGACCTAATTACTTCTGATAGGTCCCACCTCCAGAGAACATTACATTGGAATTGGTTTTCAACTTATATATTTGGGGGCAACACAAACATTTAGTCTATTGCAAGTACTTGGAGTAGTTTTTAATGAGGCGGTCATATTTAAGTTGAATATGAAGAAGAACAAGAGTTGACCACATCTGACTGAATGATGCAACAGGTCATGCAAAAAACCTAATTAACATTGAGGTCACGGAGACACCCCGGTGGTAGATGAGATTCAAGTGGTATGTGCCTAGGACTATGGTAAGGAATTTGACTTTTATTATGAGTAAAAAGGACTGATATTGTGGAAATATGAACAGAAAAAGTATCAATTTAACATTTAAAATGAATCTCTGACTGTCCTCTGACTCTAAGAAGACTGGTTAGGGAGACACTGAAATAAAGTAGTCAAGAAAGAAATATGACTTAGAACAAAGTAGTCCTGATGTAATGGACGCTGGGTGTTGAAAGAGAGAGGAATTAGAGATATCTCTAAGATTTTTGGACTGAAAAGAAAGAAGTCACCAGTGACAGATGAGAAAAGCAACAGATACAGCAGGTTTAAAGAAGAGATCAGATTTTACTCTGGACATGTTAATTTTCAACATTTGTTAGATATCCAAGTAGAGATCATAAGTACAAATCTGGAGTTCAGAGTAATTATTTGACTAGAGATACACTTAGGGGAGTCATTGTTGGTAGCTAAATACATCAGACTATGTATGATCATCGTAGTCACAATTGAAGGCAGACAAAGGAAGAGAACAAAGATACAGTGAAAAGTGTATGTGTGTGTGTGTGTGTGTGTGTAGGATGTGGGATATGGGTGGTATAGAGAGAACAAAGAAGCAAATAAGTTCAGAAAAATTATAAGATAAAAAGGAAATAAAATAAGGGAAGAGGTAGAAGTGAACTCTGTCAAAGGCTGCTGAGATATCGATAGGATGAGATAGGCTAGCATACCTTCAGTGGACTTGAGTAGAGTACTGAAGCTTGGTCAGGAATTGGATACATCAAAATTTAACAGAAATCAGATAACCTGATCTAGCGTTTTTCTCTGGTAGCATAAAATCCTCCTAAGGTACAAAGACAATTCTTTCACCACAGCACCCACTGTACCCAAACATAGATTGTGCTCTACCTTGTATTATGTCTTAGGTTCTGAGGGATCAGTTTAGGGCCCCGAGGAAGTCCTTAATGACATTCTATCAATCTCTGACTCCTCCCTCAACTTGAGAAATATGACGTGAAACTGATGCTTATTTAGGGTTAGTTCTGTAGTTCATACGCCTAGTTCATTTGTCCCAAAGTCCAAGGTTTTAGAGTTTCTAAAATTACCTTGGGGTTCAGAAGTTTGAGTAGATTAAACATTATAAACATTTTAAAATAAGATGATTAGAGTAAGAAGTGTTCTTTAACCCTCTTTTCTTGCTAAGATAAAGTCTTTAGTTTTTATGTACCTTCAGCCTATAGACAACCACTGATTGTTTTTTCTCTTTTATATTCAAGAAAACAAAATAGTGCTTTTTCATGCTGTGTCTTCAGGAACTATGTTACACAGCATCCACGAGTAACACGGATTATAGAGTTAGAGTTTCAGATGCTACAAAAGCAATTTATAATACAAAAAGTGATAAAAAGTGTTTCATGAGAGGAGATTCTGGTTTCTAACCTTCTAAATTATTCACTTTCAAAAGCATGCAAGGAAGAAAGAATGTTACCAAAAGGAGGTTGGAGATAACAGAAACAATGGCAGATTATGAAAAGGTTATAAAGACTGTTAGGCAATTGTCAAGAAAATATAAACCATTATAATATCCTCTTCACATTAACAAATAACTATATTTTAATGCAAGACTATTTAACGTGACCTATGTGGGGTAGCATTTTAATAGTTTCAGGATAATATGGGGAGTGACGCTGTAGTTTCTAAGAAAAGCTTCAAAGACAGTGGGTATTCGGAAAGAATACAGAGATTCTTAGTTCCCCACTGATGCACTAAGCAAAGAATATACTGGCAAACACCCCATCAGCACACCTATGGCTTCTGAATTTCTCCTCCTCTTCACTCCTTTTCTATCCAGGTGTTAATGCAGCACCACTGGAGAAAAATAAAATAACTTTAATATTGAAAATGATTGTGTCTTCCTATCCATTTCCATATATTAATCTTAAACACCGCCTCATGCCCTCATTTTTTTGCAATTTCGTTGTAACCCACAGGATAGAATTTTGTGTTAAGAATATATATCTTGGGCCTCAAGCAGAATGGGTCTTATTTGAAGTAGCAAAATTGTCTTCTAAGAAAGTTTTATAATATCTTGGCCATGGGAACATGACTTAAAAGGATATTCTCAATCTCCTGGAAAAAAAGTGCACACACACATATGTGCACTTACCCATGTGCACATGTATTCATGTATATTATATATGATAAATATGTAAAGAAAAGCAAGGGTAGGTTTAACTAATATAAGGAGAATGATTACCCTTAGGTTGAAATGAGAGTGTGTGATTTTGATCTCCAAGGTAATGATAAGTATCTATTTTTTAAGCTAAGCATTAGGTTTATGGGTGTTGGTTTTATATATGATCTATTCCATTTTAAAATTTGAAAAAAGGCAAAGTCACAAGTAACAATGTTATATTGCAATTATTTGAGTTTTTTAAAATGAAAGTTATGACACCAAGAAAGATTTGGATACCACTTCTCAGCAACAGTTGGATGCTCAAAATATCAATCTCTTTCTTTTTTTTCAGTCCGAAAGGATATAGTTCGTATCCTGCCTAGTTTAGATGTTGAAGTCAAAGACATCACTGACTGTTATGATGCTAACTGGTTTCTTCAGCTGTTATCTACACAAGATCTTTTTGAAATGACCAGTAAAGAGTTCCCCATAGTGGCTGAAGTCATAGAGGCACCGCCAGGGAACCAGCTGCTTAGAAATATGTTCCAGCCTGGGAAAACCATGGTAATCCACCAAAAGTACCAAGCATTGAGGATCTTAGCTTCAGAAATCAGAAGCAGTTTTCCTAAAAGACACTTCTTGATCCCCACTAGCTATAAAGGCAAATTCAAACGGCGGCCTCGGGAGTTCCCCACAGTCTATGACCTGGAGATAGCAAAGAATGAAAAGGAGCCTCTCCATGTGGTGGCCACCAAAGCCTTTCATCCCTCTCACGAAGAGCTGTCGTCTATATCTGTTGGGGACCAGTTTCTAGTGCATCAAGCACAGACGACTGAAGTCCTCTCTGAGGGAATAAAAAAAGTGGTGAATGTTCTGGCCTGTGAAAAAATCCTCAAAAAATCCTATGAGGCAGTGCTGTTCCCTTTGTACGTGGAAGGAGATTTTGTGGAGGTGATTCATGATAAGAAACAGTACCAGATCTCTGATCTCTGTGCACAGTTCCACTTCCCCTTCAATGTGAAGGTATCTGTGAGAGATCTTTCCACTGAAGAAGACATCTTGGCTGCTACCCCAGGACTGCGGTTGGAGGAATCTATTACAGACTCCTATCTCATCATAAGTGACTTTGCCAACCCCAGGGAATGCTGGGAAATTCCTGTCAGTCGCTTAAATATGACTGTTCAATTAGTTAGTAATTTGTCTAAAGATTCAGGATCGCCTCTAGTCAGGTCTCTAGTTGAAGAGATCACTGAAGAACAGTATTACATGATACGGAGATATGAAAGCTCTTTCTTGCACCCTCCACCTCGTCCTCCCAAGCATCCTTCAGTGGAGGAAACAAAAGTGACTCTGCTAACTTTAGGAGAAGAAAGCACAGTGAATCTGTCCAAATCTCCCAAGGTAAGGTTATATTTATTTTTCTTTCTATCTTGTTTTCCTTGAGACAATTTATTTTCTTCTGAGCTTGTTTTTCTGCATGCTTTCCTTCTTTCATGTCATATTTCAAACAAGGTTTTCGGATGTACAGTACATGAATGAGCACCAGCCGACGTTCATCATTTTGTGTTTTGATGCTTAACCAGTAGTTGTGACCTGAAGTTTTTATTGAATTAGAAGAAGCAGGATGACATTTGGTTATAATGCCCCACATTGCATTTCAGCGGATTTTGTTAATTAAGTTTGTTTAATAAGGTGACTTCAAAGCGGAGCGCCTTTAATTTGAAAGTGTTCATTTTTTTTTTCTAGGTAGAGTTGTTTTAATACTTCACCTAGGAAATGAGCATACCATAAACCTCCTTGGAGTGGGTGGGTTACTGGCAGCATGCATCTCTAGCACATGTCTTCATTTTGTTTTATGCACAGAAATATGTAAAAATATCTTGGCACAACTGTGTGTGAGAATATGAGCATCTGCCCACATTCTGCCTGTCTGAGAATTGTCATCTTCAACAGTTCTATTGAAAAGCAAAATCAATAAAGTTGCAGACAGTATGAGATCATTACAGAATCAGCAACTCCATAACCACTCTAAAGATGGGGGAATTCAACTTCATTTCTGCTTGAGGTCTCTGCCTCTTGAAAACTGCCTGCTGAGTGCCTGCGAAGTACTGGCCCTTACACCACCAAGCACAGGTCGTTTATTGGCCAGCAGTGGTTGGATGATGTGTGGAGGGAGTGCATTCTGGCCTAGCAGATGTTGTGCTAGCAGCTTGGGGAAACAAAGCAATTAGTAAAACAAAGAGAGATGCTGTGTTTACTTTCTATACTCAGGAATGGTGAAAGCCTCAGGCTCCAAGTATGTGGGTGTGGAAATACTTGTAATTTTACATTTCAAAGATTGCCTCCTGATTGTATGCTGGTGAAATCCAGTAAAGATCTCCAAACTCATCTTTAGGGGGGGGGAGAAAAAAAAACAGCAAAAAATTTCCACTCTAGAAAAAACAATTTCGAAGTAGTCATTTTGAATAAAACAACTGTTCCTACAAAATGTTGAGGAACAAGCTGCTATTAATGTACAGCATGCCTGGCTTCTCCTTTTGAACATATTTTTATTACTGAGTGGAGTGATGTGAGAGATGGAATGCTATTCCCATTTTCAGCAGTAGGCAGAATAATGCCACCTTTTCCCCAAGATGTCCACACTCTCCCTCCCCCAGAACCTGTGAATACGTTAGATTGCACAGGAAAAAAAAAAAAAAAAAAAAAAAACGTTTATAATTAAGGGTCTTTAAATGAAGAAATTAACCTGAATTATCCAGGTAGGTACAACTTAACTCCAGAAGGCTTTAAAAAATTCTTTCCCCAAAGGTTCCAGTATCATTTTCCTGAGAGAAATGGTTGAAGGAACTGAGTGATAGTCTAAACTTGAAGACTAGATGATACTCATTATTTGTCATTGTTAATATTTTTTGGAAAGGTGCTTCCAAGAATAAAGAGGGGCAGAGGCAGGCAGGCAGGCAGGAAGAGAGAGGAAGAGAAAGAAGCATTTTATTTTATTTAATCATTCATCTTAGATATTCCAGTCTGTCCCAGGACACAAACTCAGGGCTTCAGGATGTATGAGGACTAGGCCCAACCTTTACTCCACCAGGGTGTTCCCTGTGATTTTATACATTTAAAAAACTAATCTGTGCCAAAGAACACATTTGGATTTTCCATTACAACACTGGTTGAGAGTCAAAGGGAGGACTATTTGGGATAATATGATGGAACGGATTTCTTATTCCTGGAAAGGTGACAGCAAAAACCCTAGGTCAGTGATACTGTCTGTCTAGAGAGGCCTTCCTGGTTCATAGTTTATCAGGCAGTTGAGAAAGGTCTACAGTTCTGAGTTTATGGTTAACTCCATCAAGTCTAGTGTATTAGATAAAGAACTGTATTTTCTAGGAAATCACTTTAAAATGTCAGAGGATGCTATCATATACCTGTGTTCAGACCTATTGGTCTCCTCATTTTCAACAATTTTGCTCACCATGGAGATAGGAATCTGCTTAGTGGATCAGTTTGGGGGAATATAAACGAAGTTCTGCCAGTTTCTGTGTAATATACTCAAATAACATCTTGCAACCAGCTATTTCTTATTATCACAATGTCATCCTTTCATTTATTTTTTTGTGTTTCCTCTGATATCTACATTAAAGCTCTTCTATCTGTGCATGCTTTTGAAGTGATTGAATAGTACATTTTTTTAATAGAGTAAAGCTGGAAGCAGTTGCTGAAAACAAGCCTATAAGATTTGGTAATGCATAATGATTATTGCTTTAAATGTAGACAGTAATTTGCAAGGGCTATTCAGAGTTTAATATTCAAACTCATTTAACTCATAAAATACTGTATTACAGATATACAGAAGAATATCAGACCTTCATGATACAAGTTTACTTTTGCTTTTCCAGTGGGTCTTTAATTTTACTAGGTCATTTCTTACACTATTAAATAGCAGGGCAAATGTCTAAGATAAATAATATAAATGTAGTTATCATAGAAAAATTTATCCGTAGTAGGTATCCATTGTCAGTTATGAACCCTACATATTAATCTAAAAAGTTTAGAAATTAAGTATATGGAAGGGTAAGTTCTAGGAACCAGGGCAAATAGAAATAACTGTTTTTTCAAAGTAATATTGGCAACTATTTTTTAGCTGTACTAATAAGTAAATTAAAACAAGCAAGTGTAGTAGAAAGTTGAGAATTTTAAAGCGGATATAAATAGAGGCAAGTGGGGTGGGGAAATAGATATCAACAGAGAAAACCACACATCTCAACACCTAGAAAGTTTTGTATTGAAGAATTTTACAGTTTTTTAAAAAAATTGTGATCATTAACTATTTGAGAAAATAATATATCGGGTCTAAACAAAGGGGATGCAATATGCCAAGGGATTCTCTAAAATTCCTCTTTGAGTTTAAGGCGTATTTTAGAAATCTTTAAGACGTTCTTTCTGATTCTTAAACAGATAAAAGATATTAAAAGTGACTACATAAGTGAGAGCCTAAAATTGTGTTCTAAACAGGAATGTTGTGGGTAGACTCTCCTTCTCTGAGGGTTCGTTTCTGTGTCAGAAGTTGTTTCCAGATAGCTTGAAAGAACGTGGACTCACTGGGGTTTTGCCTGTCGTGGATATATATGGCTATGACTTCCCAGTGCCACTCAGGAGAAATGTAACTTCTGTATTCTGATGAAAGGGCCTATAACCAGAGAGAAAAACAAACCTTTGGTTGAAAGATGAGATATTCTACTCCTTCAGAGACTACAACTGCAATGAGAAATCTTGCATTTCACTAACTCTGTTTGGCCATTTAATGCCCAAGTGTCCACTCGGCTGCTGGAATTTCTAGATTTCTCTCAGACAAGAACACCCACAGGAGACATTAAGGCAAAGAGCAAGAGAGGCAGTAACGGCAAGGTACTGTGAACTGAGCAGAAAACAAACCCTATACCAGAATTAGAGTGAGAGCTGGAAAAGGCAGAAGGGGAGTGCAATAGTTCCTGTGAGGCGCAGAGAGAACACTTCACCAGCTGCTGCTGGATGTGAGCACTCGCTCCTGATCTGGTGTAACAGCTAGAAAAGTGTGGAAGGAACCCAAACACCAGGTTTAAATCTAAATCTCTAGAGAATCCACTTGTTTGTCATTTCTAGGACTTGGTCCCAAAAGGTACAATTTGGTTTTATTTTCTGTTAGCCTAATATGACATAAAGACATGGGTTTGACTTTATAATTTACACTGTTTCTGAAGACAGCTCTCTGTTTGTTCTCAGTGTGTCCCCTCCCGTCTAGCACATGTCTATTTCCCTGTGAGTAGGGGAAAGTAATGTGCTAGAAAGTTTCGGAGTATAGGCAGTAAAGATAAAACATAGACACCCTTCAAAAACTTGGAGTTTTAATTCTGCATGAGTAAAATAAAGAGAACTTAATGCCCTTTCAAAGGTTGACCGATTTTTTCCGTGAGACTCCACTTTAGCATATTTTTGCAGATATTTGAGCTGTTTTTAGAGCAGGATACATGCAGATTAATAAATTATAGTTTTTGAGTCACCTGAGATTTGTAGTCTGGTAAATGCTGTGGTCCTAGAGACAGCCATCGATAGTAGACAAAGTTACAGAGATGGGAGCAGAGAGCAGGACATGAAGGAAGTGCTGGTTTGAAAATTAGCCAAATTCTAGCTGCAACTCAAACCTTTCAAGTAGAAATTAACGCCCGATGAGAAGTGCAGAATATTTATAAGGTGTGTGTGTGTGTGTGTGTGTGTGTGTGTGTGTGTGTGTGTGTGCGCGCGCACGCGCACATGTCTATGTTGGTTCATGGTAAATATTTTAACAATGGATATTTTACAAAATTGCTAAAAGCAACTAATTCTGTTAGAAGTATATATTGATGCTAAGTGTCACATACAACTGGGCTACTGGAAGGGGGAGAATGATTGGAACATTTAAATGCTTTAAGGTTTTGCTGTAAGCATGATATCACTAGATTAATCCTTCTGGCAGGGTAGTCAAAAAGTGATTTAAACAAGTTATACATGAAAAGGAATTAAAGTAAGGCATTAGGAAATTCTGCCTGATTTTAAGGGAATTTCAACAAAAAATGAACAAGTTATCAAACTAAGAATAAAATGTGAACTTTTCCTGGAGAACTTATGTCTAAAGAATACTATTGCATACTATTTTCATTCTGAATTGACTAAAGTATATTCCTGTTGGAAATGGTTGAATGAAATAATTTTGGTCTTTTTGAACTTTCAATCAACTAAGAATGTTCCCATCTGAGGAGGAGGGAGAAAGGCTGATGTAGAACATTAGTTAAAACTGTTTCCACCTCCTTCTCCCATCTGTGGGTTCTAAAGCTAAAATACCACCAAATATGTCATGATCATATTTTCAGTTTTAGAATTACTTTTTAATTGCATAAAATGTGAATTAAAAAAATCATTTTCTCAGTTGATTGCCAAAATGTCTGAGTGAAATTTTGAGTAAATCACTTCACATTATATTTCTGATCTTTATGAAGGTTAGACTAGTTTTCTTTTTCTTGAATGTCCATGACCTGGAAATCCCTGTTTAGAAATGAGCAGCTGTAAGAGAAAGAGCAGTCACTTGGAATATTCAATGTGCTGTATGTATAAAGCAGGGTGTTTGAATTGGCAACTTCCTACAAATAATTTAGGGATTTTAGAACCTAGTTCATTGTGAGCTCACTAGATATTTAAGTTCTTTAAGATCAGTATCTGCAGATCTGTGTATTAAATTTAAAATAATTCTAAGAGTAGCTGGAGAAATCTAAGGGAGATAAGTTTCAGCTGGTTTTGTCATTTCCATCACTGATTTATCTGAGTTTTCATTACTGTATTTATCAATTCTGAATTTATTTCAGAATACAAACCTTACCTAGAAAAGACTGATAAGACTTAGGCTATATATCTGAGCAAATAAACTTTGCTATGCAAGTTAACCACTACTTTTAATCTTATAGTGATATTTTTATTAATGTCAAACCTCCATAAACCAAAATTCCTGGGTAAATGTTAAGATAGAAAAAGAGCATAAGATGGCTGTGAAAGAAGAATGTTAAGCTTCCAAAAATCAGTATTTTTTTCCCCAAATTTTGAAAAATAGAAAGCTTAAAGTAAATAAAGAATTATCTTAAAAATATGAGTAGCAAGTGAAATTGAACCTTGAATTTAGGAGATCAAAGGATTCATAAAGACTAATAATTCAGATAAATGATTTGTACAAACGTATTGGTCAACCTTTTACTGTACTAAATTTTCTTTGTATATTCTGCAGAATCTAACTTTAATATGATAATGATGTTTTAGAAAGCCTAAACCATATACTTAAGTATCAAGATACTCTTCTAATAGAACAAGTTGTTTTTAGCTATTTTGCAAAGTGTGCACTGTTAAGATATTTATCATGAACCAATTACATAGCTAATTTTAAATCTGAAGACAAAGGGAAAAAAATATCAGAGGAAATCCTATAAAATCAGAAAGTCATTGACTGCAAAATTTGACAAATAGAAATCAATATATATCAGACGAGAGGAACTCTCTAATGAAGTTTCATTATTTATGTAGCCATACAATTGAAAAGGGTCGATTGAAAAATTATAGTTTCCCAACATACAAAAAGGAAGAAATATCTGTTCCTAGAGTAAGAGATAAGAATGTCATTTCAACTTGTGACATTATGCTCCTTTAGATGGCTAAACTTTATGTCATCTGCCCTTCATAAAGTTCATTGTTGTTTTCAAATGCTTTCCTAGTCTAACTAATGTTTTTAAAAGTGCATCTTACCTCTTGTGAAAGAGGACAAAACACAAAGTCATGTGAGGTATATTCTTTTCATTGTTGTCTAAGGATGGGACTGCCCCACCAAGTCAATTTTTCTCCTTATTGTTTCTGATTCCAGCTTCCTGCCTAAGCTGTAATCATCTCTACAATTTCCAGAATGCTAAATTCTTCCACAGTCAAGTTTTTGCTCAAGAGTTGTCAGGCATCTTGTGTTTAATAACATGTCTTAATGCTTATGGTCTAGACTGTCTCCGTCCTTTTTAATTAGAAACGACGTACCCATTACTGAGCTCTTCCTCTGTGTCTGGCATTAAGCCAGACACCTGCATGTGCTGTTGTCTTATTTAATGCTTCACACAGATTCCTGATGTGGGTGCTGTTATTATTCCTGTCTTCAAGATGAAGTCACTGAGACTAAGGGGTAGGTAATGTGTCTTAGTTACCAAGACTCAGGTTGCCCAATTTTGTGCTCAAACCTTAGCCCTCAGAGTTTTTGAATACTAAGCAGTAAATGGCACAGTGAATACACCCTGCTTTTTAAACCTTTCTTCATCTTCTGAAACACTAGGGCCTGGGCCTGGTTCTGGTTCTCTTAAGCGTCATGGCTTGAATTTTTTTCTTGATCTTTTCCCTGAATTTTCCTCTGGTCTGCCGTAACTATAAATGTTCAATGTCAGAAAATCCTTGTGGAATAAGTGTTAGGTCAGCCGCCTGCACAGGAGCACAATCCACATACTTCCCAGGGACCAGGTTTGCGTCCTAGATCCTAAGTCTGCGAGGGAGAACCAATGTGAGCAGTAAAATAAAATAAAATAAAATGCTGCTTCTCCCTTTCTCTTCCTGCCTGCCTTCCTATTTGCTTTCATTCCTGCTTACACCTTTCCTTTAACAAAATGTTCAAAGCCTTAGAGCACAAGCCTCAATCTCTTCTGTATTTAAGCTCACCTTTTAAGGTCCTCTCTAAACTTACAAATTCCTTATTTTATACATATGTAAGTATGGCAGTAGAATTATTCATATATGTGGATTCGTTAATGAGAATAACCGGCAATGATATATCTTTCTATTAAAATCTGTTTAAATGTGATTAGAAGTCATCTTTTAAGGGAAGTTCAATCTTTAAGAGATATTAGCCTGTATCACTGGTCTAGAGCAGTTGCAAAGAGAAAGTTTTTAACCTTACATCTGCAAGGTAACAAAAGTCAGAAAGTGATCAGGTGAGGAAAGAGACTTCCCTCTGGCATGTTATTTTTTTTTATTGCAGTAACTTTATTTTTATACACTAAAATAAACTCAAATGTATAGATTCCCCATATATGCAGTCTCCACATTCCAGGTTTATGTCAGCGCAACCTGCCCTTCACCAAATCACCAAATGTTTGCGCCATCGTCAAGTGGGCTCCGCCACCACTTGCTCCTCACTCATTCACCCCTGTCCCACTCCCTACTGGTAGCCTCAGTTCTGTTGCAAGTGTCCAAGAGGTGGTTTTGTTTCATCTGTTCCTTTGTTTTGTCTGTTCACATTTCACCTATGAGTGAGATCATCTAGTATTTATCTATCTTCTTTCGGCTTATTTCACTTAGCACCATCCTCTCTAGATCCATCCAGGTTGATTCAAATGACAGGGTTTCATCTCTTCTAAGGGCTGTGTAGTATTTCAATGTATATAAGCACCACATCTGATATTGGACCCTAGGTAGTTTTCAGATCCTACTTATTGTGACTAATGCTGTAATAAACATGGGAGTACATAAATCTCTGTGAATTAGTGTTTTTGCATGTTTTGGATAAACTCCCAGAAGTGGGATGATGGGATCATGTGGGATTTCTATCTTCAACTTTTTGAGGAAGCCCATACTGATTTTCATAGGGATTGGATCAATACGCACTCCTACCATGACATGTTGTTCTTTTAAATGTAAGTTTATCATGCTCAGGATTTTTTCTTTTCCAGTACAACGATGAAAAAAAAAAAAAAAAATCTGGAGAACACTGAACGATCTATGATGTCAGAATTTTAAAGAACACCAAGGACCATTTCAGACAGCAGCAGAAAACTCTTTTGTAACAATGTGGTGCTTAACTGAGTTAAAACTGAGGAACAAGAACTAGGACTAAGCGTGGGACTAGTAATTTTTAAATTTCGCATAAAGCAGGTATATTGAGAGTAATTTCATTCTGTCAATTGCAAAGCCAATTTGCGGATTCTCCGGAGATAAGATATAAACTTCAAAGAAGGGAAGGGCCTTTAACTAATGAATATATTTATTACATCCACTGACGTCTAGGAGATGAGGATAATAGTGGTATTAGGCATTCCTAATGGAATAGTTTACAAGTAATCTGTAGAAGTAGCTCATTAAAAAATGGATCAGTTTTCAACTCCTGCCATGTCTAAATTACAGAGATTTCAGCAACCCAAGACTGTACAGACTTTCTCCTAATTCCTTTTTTCTCTTAGATCCTATACTTGGGAAATCTAAGAGAACATGAAAACAGCTAATAATAAGTCAACTATGCTTTCTTTCCTGTTGTAGAATCGAAAGCCTCCTTAGGGCTTAAGCTACTATAGTAAGAAACTTTAGGAATTAACTCTGAAATTTCATTGTTTTACTGAACTGACCAGATGTTAAGTGACTTTCATACAAATGTGAATTTTTACAAACTGATATTCCCTAAGCTATGGAATTTCCCCAAGATTTTCTGTAGGGTGAGAATTTATTTATTTTTATTTATTGTTAAAATTTAACTTATTTTAGCAACTAGTTCACCAAGACTTGAAGAGATATAAAGGAGAAAGAATTAAGTTGACTTCTGCTTATATTCTTTCAAATTGCTCTATAAATTGCTTGTGAGTGTGTATTAAGTTGGATGAGTACACATTCATGAAGTCATCAACATTATGTGCTGTAAACCAATTCATCACCTGCAGAAGTTTCCCCCTACTCTCTCTCTTTATTACTGCTCTTCACTCTCATGTCTAGCTTTCTGTCACCTTGGGTCATCTAAACAAGTGTCCCACAGCATTAGTGTTATGGTTTTCAGTGACCCAAATTATAAATTCAATTTATTCTCTTTGGTTTTCCAGGGAACCACTAGCAATATACTTGTGAGCAAATATGAATTTGTTGAAGGTCTGGTGACATTTAGGTAGGCAAAGGTAATGAAAGTTCTAAATCCTAATACCTAATGATGAATCCTCCATCCTTAATCCTGTCCCATTTCTTCTTCTCATAGAATCAATGTTTTTCAATTCAGAATTAGTTCACATTGGTTATTTGCTTTATAATACAACATAATATAAACAGCACTAATAAAATGTTATGTGTTAGTATTTTAATGAATTCAAAAATATTCTCATAATTCAATTTTGTAGTTTTAAGTTTGGAAATCTTACCTACTTTGGCATCAGATTTAATTTTAAAAATATTTCCAATTTTAATTTTTTTCCTAACTTTTGTATTTTATTTAACTCAATCTAAGAATTGTATATAATATGAGAAGAGGATCAAATATATTTTTAAGCAAATGTTTAATATATTTTCCCAGCAGCACATGTTGATTAAATTTCTCTTACTGCATCTGTTTGAGGCAGTTGTTAAACTTTTACTCTATTGCCTTGACTTATTTGTTTTAAATTAGTTCAGTCACTCACAATGAAGTGTTTTCTAGTATATCTTAATATTGATATGTTTCTGCTTTTCTGGTTACTTGTTTAGAGTCTCAGCTCCTTATTCATTCAGATGACCTGTTTCCCCACTGAAATAAAGTATGTCAATAAAAGTAAATATTAACAGTTAATATCTACCTTTTTTTTTTAAAGGAAAGGTACATGCAATAATGAAGGCAGGCAGGAAGGAAGGAAGGAAGGAAGAGAAAAAAGAAGCAACCTTAGTTTATTTAGTTATTCACTCTGGCTACTCCCCTCCAGACCCGGGACTCAAACCCAGGGGTATATGGCATGAGAGCCTTTGGAAGCGATTGATCCAATCACTACTCTTCCAGGGTAAACCAATATTTACTTTTAACTATTAAAAGTATTAAGTATTAAAACTGTTCATAGTTCAAGAAAAACACCAACAAATTTTTATGGAAAGCTATTTAGCAGATGCTATGTCCATGCTTTTTTGTTTATATATGTAAATGTACATATATACATATATAATCACCATGTAAAGCATTTCATCTTTATAATAACAAGTATTGCTATTCATCCCCTTTTAAAATATTATTTTTAATTAAATAAATATTGCATCATAACATTATGTAAGTTTAAGATGTACATCGTTGTAAAATTAACATCTGTATATAATAGATTAATTTAATCATCACCAGTTCAGTTCTTCCTTCACCATATAAAAGATTTCTCAGATGAACTTTTAAACCACTCCATTAAATTCTCTGAGGATGTCTGGTGGACCTTTTGATTAAATTATATTAAACTTAAAAATACTCATTTGAGAGAATATGAATCTTCAAGACTTTGGTTTTCCAATCTTATTAAATATTTCGATATTACATTTAGTTATATTTTCTTATTAAAGTTATGTGTATCATCCCCAAAATTTCTGATATACA
This sequence comes from Solenodon paradoxus, assembly GCA_004363575.1. Lineage (NCBI taxonomy): Eukaryota > Metazoa > Chordata > Mammalia > Eulipotyphla > Solenodontidae > Solenodon > Solenodon paradoxus. The sequence goes on along the minus strand of RJWH01002248.1, from coordinate 123,421 downwards.
TTTGACATTTTTTCAAACTCTGAAATTTCTTTATATTGGATTCCTTCCTTGAAAGTTAGGAATTCTCAGTGCTATGCTAATCTCTGAGATGTAGGACTTACCTATATTCAACTGTACAAAATCAGATATTGTTACTTTTAGCATGATAATCATCCGCATTTTCTCAAGTCTCTCATTTAGCAAGTATTTCTTCATAGTTATATTCCAGGTACTATTCCAGGCACTGTACAGTAATAAAACACCTTGATGCCCTGCTTAATTTATGTTTTAGTGGAAGTAAATAATTAAGAATATTAGAGAATAATAAACACTATTAAAATAAAGAATAGCGCAAAATAAAAACAGTTAAAAGTGAAAGGGGATTAGAATAATTTAAAGTAGGATGGTCCTGGTATTCTTTACTGAAAAGACAACTTTTGTCCAAAGAATTGAAAGAGTAAGATGATCTTCTGTTCCAGGCAGAAGAAAGAAATTGTAAAACTAAGAGGAAAGAGTGTGCCTAATGAACTCAAGAATGAGTTGGAAGGAAGAATGGCTAGATGTGTATTGTGAAGGAAACAAATGAGTATGAGCTCAGACGGAAAGTGGGGAGGCAGATTGTGTGGGTCTTTGTAGGTCAGTGTAGTGATTTTTGCTTAACTTCTTAAGAAACTGGAAGATTGGGTGGAGGGATGGCATCAACTAGCATGTTTTAAAGAGCTCACTTTGACTTTACTGTTGCTCTTAGATAGTAGGGGAGTAAATATGGAAACCAGGAGACCAATTAGGGTGACATCTAAATACCTGATTCTGTCCTGAACCAGAGTAGTAATAAGAAATGTAGCTCTAGATACATTGTGAGTGCAAAGTCAAAAATACTTCCTTCTGAGTTACATTTCCTCTCTTACTCTCAATAAGGAATCTCTGTTCTATAACTTCTCTGCTGCTGACCTTTTAAATTTAGCTTATTCCTGCCTGGATTCACTTATTAACAGAATTTTCTTCTCTTGGACTTTATATAGGTGCAATTCTCTTTTGAAAATGTTGAAAATGTAATCTTAGGTAGCTATGGCAAATAGAAAAAAATCAACACTATCTCAAATTTGAGAGAACATGATTCTTGTCCTGGCTCAGTTACTAATCTGTTTATGCAATTTGGGATACACTCAGTGCCCTTGACCGTAAAGTGAGGTCATCGTAAGTGATCTGTATTATTTTTGAGATTCAGTATTCTACCGATCTGAGACTTATGCTGACTATGGATCATTAAAGAGTGAAAAAGTAACTGAAAATCTTTATTTGAGTCCCTTGAAATATCAATACATTGTTTTGTTATAGCTAAAGAATTTTTAAGAGAAGAAACAGGATGTCTCCAGATCAGTTTGTGGTGGATGATGGTCTACCTGGTGACATTATCTTTAAGATTTTCTGTCTTTTGTACCCAAAAGGAATGCTTGTCTGCAATGCTTTATCTAATGGAGTACAATTTGTCTTCTTAATCTTTCATGGTAGGGACTTATTTCCTGTTTTCTTTCTTAGCTTCTCTGGGAAGATTTTCCCAGGAATGGCCTCTTTTCAGAATCATACTTCCATATTTCAATCCTGCAAGTCTAAAATTTGTTTTTCGTGATTGCATAACTCCATTAGAGATGGACATGGCAATATCCTCATCCAGTTTTCTCTGTTTTAGATCAAAGTTTTCCTTCAGTTGTCACTTTTCTGGATATTTTTTCAGGTTACCAACTCCATCCCCATGTTGACTGTACTGGGACCAGTTCTTGGGTGTAACTTGTCCCTTTCTCTGCTGGGTCGCACAGTGCATCCAATTTTGTGAAAAAGTGTAGTCTATTCTTTCCTGAAATTAATTCAGTTTGTTTTCAAACAAATATAACAATATTGTTTTCCCCACCTCACGGGTATCAGACATGTGATTCTATTTGTTATTGAGAAAGCAGAATTAAGATACTAAGAGGTTGTGGAAAGACAGAAATAGCTTGTTCTTGCAGATGAAAAGAAATTTTCTCCTCTTTAGCTAAAAGCACAAGCCCTTTCTAATCAAACATTTGACATCATGACTAGACTGGGATAAAACTGTACCTGTTCAGTTATAATTGATTCTGTTCACAAGAGTGAATTTCTCATTGTCTATGTATCACAGGAAATATCGTTAATAAAAGCACATGTCAGCCTGACGAAGTTGTTCTATAAAGCCCTGCCAGACCACTCAGAGAAACTGTTTTTTCCTATTATGAAAACTAAATCTCGAACGATAGTTAAAAGGTAATCAGTCTTCAAGAGCGAGGTCTGTAAAGATAAGCAGTAATTTAGATTTGATTGGCAACATAGGTTTTTAAGGGAATAGTTCACAATGAGAAACATTTTGAAAGAGCCAGAAACACAATCCACAAATAATGATTCTCAGAATTTTCTTAACATCAGGTTATTGATAAATATATCACAAAATTTTAAAGCTGTGTCTTTCCTAGAAGCTATACCAACAACACAGTGGGTTTGTATACTTAATATCATTTGAGCTCTGTAACACAATCTTGTGATGGAGTTATTATATCAATTTTTTATAGCTAAGGAAACTTAGCTGAAGTTTTCAGGTTTCCACTCAGTGCCACTAAGACCTCTCTCCCTGCTCTCCTGACAGCACGAGTCCAGCCATTTTGTATGGTCTTGTGATGCCTTCAGGAAAAGTGGTGTAAGAATGTCTCTATCAACACTTTACTTGCATGAAATCCATGTTTATTGTTTCTGTCATTGTCAAAACAGAATAATAGTACCTTCATTGCAGTTTGGTTATAAAGACAAACATATCAAAAGAGAGTAAGGCTTCACTTAAAAGATAGTTCCATCTTAGTCATTTTAATAAGCAAATTTCATGATGTGAAATAAACTTGTTTACAAAATGAAGTTATATATATATGTATGTGTGTGTGTATATATACATATACATATGTAGCATAAATGTAGAAGTACATTTTTCTTTTTATGCAAAAATGGTATTTTTGACTCATTGTTGGAGAGAGAGGTGTTGTATATCATTTCTTCATTGGATCTAAAACTAATTCTGTGGGGCTACCGACTCCACCTGTGTTGCTTCCAGTAGGACACATTTTTCGTATATAATTTGTTCCATTCTCTACTACCTCACACAGTACACCTGATTCTGCACAGTGGTACAACATATTTCTTCCTGAAGCTAACTCAGTTTGTTTTCAAGTACAACAATATTGTTTCCCCCATCTCAACCAATTGAACAATATGGTGTGTTAAGTTCATACACCTGGATTATATACCGGTATTACTACCAATATTTTTTTATACTATTTTTTCTCTTTCTTCCTCTGAGGCAGAACAAATTTAAGTTTCTAGATATTCTTCACTTCATTTTGGAGAATTTTCCTCTTTGAACCAAGTAATCAAGTAATCTTGACCACTATTTCTTAGTTATCTTGTTTAATTATTTTGTGACTTTATTTGCTAATATTAGTATTGATGTACATATCTTAGCTCTTTGTTGGTCTTAGAATCATCTATACAGTAAGTGCCATGTTTTGGCTGAGTATGATTTTCCACAGGAAATATACAGTAAGTATTTTTTCAGTGTTGAACAAGTAAGCATATTTCTATGAAGCTTGAAAATTTCCCAGGAAAATACGATTCGATTCTATAAAGAACTGGTCCCATTTCAGTATACAATTAAATAATTCTATGATTTATTTCTAAGCTACACACATAGTGAATTTTTTTTATCAAATCATCTATTAGTTGTTTGGAATATTCAGATGTAGCAAAACAAAGTCAACCAATCAAACAAAAAATCGTCACTAGAATGTGCCCACCATGTATTGTATATGGTCCTTGAAAGGACTCATTATTTTCTGTGACTGAGGTGAGAAGTCATAAAAGGATTTGGAGGAGAGATGTGGCCTGAATGATTTATGCTTTGAATAATCACTGATGATAAGAGAATCCTAAGCATATAACATCAGCAATGCGCAGGACCCCAATGCTTTGTTTCCAAAGTGTGAGCTAGGTATTAGGCTCATTTTATTCTGACTTTGAAATGTATTTGAAAATAAGTTTACGGTATCAAAGTCAAGTCAGTTTAATCTCTCCAATATTTTGTCGTATGCTGGGTACGTGGGAAGGGTGTAATAAAAAGTAAATGAAGTAGCTTTGTCTGAATAGTATTTGTAACACGTAGAAATCTCCTCCAAAATAAAAAGAAGACTATCTACTGGTATGATATTTTTGCTGTATCTTTTCAAGAAATATGTAGTGGTAAAATGTTCAAAGATCTTATCTGAAAATAGGGTACTACTACTTGAAAATATATTGTACTGCTCTTTTACTGCCATAAATGATTATTCTCAAAAGTTCAGGTAACTCAGATTAAAGCAACAATTATGAATAGCATTGATTTGTTTAATAAAAATGTCAATAATGGTGAAGAAATATTGGACTTTTTTTTGCCATAGAATTAGAAACTTACTCTGCATTAGTCTCCCAATATTTCATTATTCAATACTAGAAAATTTTAGAGTAAATAAAAAAAAGTTGGTAGAATGTTTTACCTCTGCATATGATTATCTGAAAGCCATTCTCTATGAATGCTTTCATGTTACTGTATGGTCCAAACTTTCTGAGGAAAGGCCCTTAGTAAACTTAGTTAAAGGATGATTGAGTGGAAAATGTGTTCTGGAATATAGATATGGTATATTGCTTCCAAAAATATTTGGAGACTTATATTTGCTTCCATACCAGGTTAAATGTTCTCCTTTTCCAGAAGAGAGGATGGGCCACTATACCAGTCAAAGTTGATTGTCATATTTTTGTGAGTCTATAGAACAGTAAATTTGCAATATCCACAAAATGCTTATTTATTCCAAATGATTAGCCAATTATCTTTACACCATTTATTCAGGTTAATTTTATTACTGATGCTCTCAGAAACTTGTCAATGCTAAGATGCTCTGTGAATCATCTAGAAATTTTGTGTATTCTGTCAAGATTATCTGTCTGTCTTCATCATCATCATCATCATCTATCTACCTACCACCTACCTACCTCTCTACCTATCATCTATCTACATATATCTACCTATCACTGTGGCAGGATGACTTCTTATCTTACAATTAAATTATTGCAAATCCTTCAAATTTCAGACTGAACACTAATGTCTTATCTTCATGAAGTTCAGGCCATGTTGTTTTTATGATTAGAAATGAAACTCATTTTATAGTATTTATTATCAAGATAGTCTGTGTCATTTATTATCTATGATACATTCAAAAAAGATATCCCTGAAACAATGTGTGCATAATTTTGGAGTTCTTTACAAACATGCTGGACTGTTGAAATGGAACAATGTAAGCATTTTCTTGGTGGTGGTGAAGGGGTGGTAGATTTGAATTTGACTGAAGTGTGATAAGGATGATATCATGTGAAGAACACAGAGACATGAGTGCAGCTGAACATCATGCTGATAGATCCAGTGGATTGGTGATTTCTGAGGTTAGCTTTTTAAACAAATCTAAGTAGATGTGCAAGATTTCAGCTCTCTGGTAAAGGGAGAAGGTGGTATTATGTGGGCATATGTGTGTGTGCACAACCATGTGTGTGCATGCATGCTGGAGTGCTGAAGAGAGCCAGAGAGAAATAAAACAAAAACGTTGGGAGTGCTTCAAATATGGAAGATTTAATGTGACATCTTGCATCTTGTTTGCACAACTGGTATCAGACTTCAGAAAGTTAGATATTAAATAATTGTTACTGATTGTTTTCCATAAATTCCCTAGTGATAGGGCTGATTCCAGAGTGTCTGGAATCAGTCAAGTACACAAATTACTTCAGTAGTTCTACAGAAACAAGGATTTTCCAGGGAGCTGCTAATTGGTGGTACAGTGATAATACTCTGAGAATTGAGCTTTTAAAAAAAACATTTTATTGTGGCAAGAACACAACCAGATCTCTAATATCTCAATAAATGTCTAAGTGTAGAATGTAGAATTAGTGAATATAGGTGTGCGTTTGTACAGTTTTATAGCAGATTGCTAGAGTTTATTCATCTTGCTCTTATACCCATTAATTAAGGATTCCTTGTTTTCCTACTTTCCAGACACTAGTTCCCCATTCTACTCTTGGATTCATTTAATTTGAAGACTAGGTATTGGATACTTTAGATAACCACATGATTCAGTCATTCTTATTGAATAAAAGATTCTTGGATTGTTGCAAAAATTTAGCTAAGAGTTCTGAAAATGTTTATTATTTTTGACAGCTTTCATTATTCATATAGATGAGTGGAATTTGTATGTACTAGGTCCCCATTATTGTTGATCTTGGGAGAATTATTTTGTCATCTTTTCCCACCTTAATTCTCGTATTTAGATATTTAGACATAATAATGTCTCAGAAAGTTGTTGTGTGGATACTTAGTCCCTTTAAGAAAAACCCTGAGAATAGTACCGGGCACATAATAAACTCTTAATAAACATAAATATCAGGTGTGTTCATTTTGAATTAGTAAGTTATTAACAAAATAGCCTTCATTTAAAAAAATTGGTTTTATATTCACAATATAAGTCCGACTTAATATTTTTCTGTATTGGTTTATCTGGATACATAGATATATAGATTATATTCCACAAAATTTCAAGCAACAGCAGTTGATAAGTTTTTTTTTACATTCCATTACATTAAATAGCCCCTAAAGCTTTTGAAACAATAACAGATAGCCAGTCTGTTGGAGATATTATGATTATACTTGCCATTTAAATATGTAAACTAAAAACCATACTAAAACAAGATAATTTTACCTTTTGTTACCTCCAAAAATAAGTCTGTTAAAGTTATTTATGTGCTTTATTTATTGTGATATATAAAATTTGGCATTTTGCGAGGATTGTTTCAGGGAACAAATACAAAATTTACAGTATTTTATGAGAGATGTAGAGTTATGAAATACCTTAATGTCTTTATGAAATATTTAAAATTTTAATGACAAAGATGTTTCCTTAAGAGATCTCCAAAAAGAGAGTAGATTTTAGAATATGAGACTCTTCCAGTCCTTAAGTATCAATAAACTCAAGCCTGCCAGTGAAAATGAATGCTAACTCCATGAATTGGCTTAATATATAATCAAAATGGTGAATTCAGAATATTTAATAACAATAATGAATTATAAAAAATCATTAGTTTCTATTGTATAAAAATGGTAGGCAATATGTTCATATTATTTACTTCGTTAAAGATATTCTTACTTTTCTTTTGGTATATATTTGGTAGTATTTTCAAAGCTCTTAATTTCAAATAAGAAACGATGCTTCTACTGGTTCACCTTTGTTCTTCAGTTTTAAGAATTAATGGAATTATTTTAATTAATACAGTATTGAAATTCTTTCCTCAGTAGAGAAAATACCAAAGTGAATTTAAATTAGAGAAATGTACTTCTCACAAACTTTCAAACTTACAAACATTGTAAGATGTTTGCATCATTCTGGAATAAAGTAATTTATTTCTGAAGAATCAAGATTGTTATTAATTTTATGCTATATTTTCACATGTACTATATAGGTATATATGTTTGTATATATATGATTTGGAAATAAAATGTGTTCATAGATAAACTATTAAATTTAGGACTCAGAATTTTTGTGTCAGAAAACTTGTCACAAACTGACTTTGGTTCTATCCTCTTCTCCCCAATTCTATAGTAGCCTCGAAAATCAGCAGCTTTGCAACCACAGTGCTATATTTTCACATGTACTATATAGGTATATATGCTTGTATATATATGATTTGGAAATAAAATGTGTTCATAGATAAACTATTAAATTTAGGACTCAGAATTTTTGTGTCAGAAAACTTGTCACAAACTGACTTTGGTTCTATCCTCTTCTCCCCAATTCTATAGTGGCCTCGAAAATCAGCAGCCTTGCAACCACAGTAGCCATGAGATAGAGGGGTACTCTCAAACTGCAGAAATACAAAAATATATTCCATGCAAATTGAAACCAAAAGAGAATAAGGAAAGCTATAATTAAATAATATATATGTATATACATATATATATTTCAGAGCTTATCTAGCAGTTAAAATATATGAAGTAATAAACTATCACACAAAATTAAAGTTATTATAATGTAAATGGGCCAATTCATCAGGAAGACAAGATGGAATAATTATATATGCACCCCAAATCAACGCATCTAAACATATAAACACTGACATAACTGAAGGTGGAAATAGATAGTGGTGACATAATAATAACAGCTTTCAATATAACACATTAAATAATAGATCACCAGACAAAAAGAATCAATAAGGAAATAGTGGACTTAAACAATATAGACAAAATGGACCTAACAGATACCTAGAGAACTTTCTACCCAACATAGCAAATACACATTCTTTTCACATACACATCAGACATTTTCTTGGAACTATCACAATAGGTCATAAAACAAATCTTAATAAACTTAAGTTTGAGATTGTCTTATTAATAAGCTTAAGTCTAAAATAATCTCAGGTATCTCATTAGATCAGCTTGCAAAACATAAAACTGGAAACCAATACTAAAAAGAAGACAGGAAAACTCAGAAATACATGGAAATTAAAAAATACGCTTTGAAGAGCTTTTGAATCAAAGAAGAATTGACAAAGAAATTAGAAAAATATCTTGAAACAAATGGAAATGAAAACACAACACACCAAGCACTTACAGGAGAGAGCAAAAACAGTACTAAGAGGAATTAGCAGACAAAAGCACCTGCATTTTAAAAAAAGAATAATCTCAAATAAACAATCCAACTTTATACCTAAAGGAATGAGAAGGTCAAACCAAATCCAAATATAGCAAAAGAGAATAATAAAGATCAGAGCAAAAGTAATTGAATAAAAGACTAGAAAAACAGTAAAATACAGACAATCTAAGAATTTTTGACGTTTTGCCAAATAAAATCGATGACCTCTTAACTAAACTAAGAAGAAAAACTGAATCAAATGCATAAAATAAGATATGAAAAAGAAGATACTACAAATAATGCCTCTGAAAATAGATTATAAGGGATTATTATGAACAATTATATACCCACTAATTGGACAACTTAGAAGAAATTAATACATTTTTTAGAAATGTACAACTTACTAAAACTGAATCAAGAATAGAAAGCCTGAACAGCTGAATAACAAATAGTGAGATTGAATCTGTAATTAAAAAAAAAAAAAAAAACTCATCACAAATAAAAGTCTAGAGACAGATTCTTCTTCTGGTGAATTTATAAAACATTCAAAGAAGAATTAACACCGATCCTTAAATTTTTCCAAGCAACAGAAGAAGAAAAAGTCCAATAACACTCTTATACTAAAGTCAGATACCACAAAAAAAAAGAATACAGGCTAATATCAACGATAAACATTAATGTATAACTCTTCAACAAAATGTTAGCACATCAAGTTCAATAGTACGTTAAAGGAATCATGACTGTGGTGAAATGATATTATTCCTGTAATGTAAGGATGGCTCAGTATTTATGCAAATAAATGAATATGATATATCGCCTTACAGAACGAAGGACGAAATCACACGATCATCTCAAAAAATGTAGAAAAAGCAATGACAATATTCAGTACCTTTTCATAATAAATTGAGTAAGTACCTTCCATATAATAAAGGTCATATAAGGAAAGACCACAGTTAACATTGTAGTGATGTGAAACCTAAAACTTTTCCTTTCAGACCTGGAACAAATACAATGGTGTTTATTTATCTGGTAAGCATATTTGCCTTTCAATTTTTGATTAAGAATTGGAATTTTTTTTCATAGTCTAAAAGAAAATTACTGTCTTATTTTCAGAGCCAAACTGTTTATTATTTTTACTAAAACTATTGGCGTAATGATGGAGTCCTTAATAGATTATTCTGTCATATAACAAATTTTATCTTGTTTTTTTTGTTTTCTATTTGTTCCTTTTTTCAATATTTCCATTTTATGTTCATTGAAAATTTATTAGAATTTTGCTTTATCTTCACAATTATTAGGTTTACCACTTTTATTTTATTTTAGAAGCGCTTTAAGGGCTCATAATGTCTATCTGTAACGTGACAGTTGTTTCAAATAATATACTTTTTTTTTCTTTTTTATAAGTGAAGCTTCACAGTAAGATTCGAGACTTCATAATCAGGAAAAAAATTTCATTGAAATTTTTTACTCAGGAAAATATGAGGTGTCACTTTTGTCTAATGAGTTTAGCAACAATTTATACATAAAAAAATCCATTTTTTAAAAGTAATCGAAACAGTTTGAAATGCAAGAAAAAGCATGTTCAAATCAAAAATACCTTTGAGCCCCCAAACTTCATCTGTTCAGGAAGCAGACTGAGAAAACTAGTCAGCTGATGTGGGCCATTTCTTAAGACAAAGGAAATACCTCAGCAGATGGAGTCAGGAATCCAGATCACGAGGCCCAGTGCCAAGAAGAATCACAACCCAGGGACCTTATTTAGATCCCGTCTTCTGAGCAACATAAAGAAACAAACTTGTCCTGGGTGAGATCTCAGAACATTTTCAGGCCACTGACTCTATTGCATTTCCTTTCTCTTTTTGAATGGGAGTGTCTGTTGGGATTCTCTTAATGTTGTCCTCTCATTGTTGGGAGTATGGAGAATATATTGATTAGTTCATAATCTTATCAAGAAGAGATTCCTCCCTACAACTAACCTTCACTGTACCTGAGCCTAATTTGCATCATGTGATCTTGTACTTAAAGTGTAATGCTGTGGTGTGTCCTGCTGGTCTAGTGGTCAAGTTTACTGAGCAAAGTTCACCTACATCCCAAGGTCCGTGGTTCAAGACCTAGGCTAGGGGAGCAACCAAGTGGAACAACTAAGTAAAACGAAGTGCTTCCTCTTCTCTCTCCTTCCTTTCTGCCTACTTGCCTTCATTCCTGCCTGCACCTTTCTTTAAAAAAAAAAACAAAATAAAAACATTTAATCCTAATGTTGAAATGTGGTGAAACACTGTGGGTTAAGTAATTGGTAGGTATATTTTACAAATGGGAAGAAAATTTGTATTTGTGGTCAGAGGGCTAACTGTTAGTTTCTCTTAAGCCTGCACCTGTTGAACCTCATGTCCTGGTCTTCATTCTTCCCTGTATCCCTCTGCCACACTGGATCTACATTAATCCTTTGACTTGCTTTAATCCACTAGATATAGTGCAGATATCACTGAGCCACTTCCTGGGTTAAGCCTTTGGAAGGCATGGTGACATCTATTTTGCTTTTCAGGATAGCTCTGGCTGTGTCAGGCAGGAGAGGAAGTTTTCCTCTACATCTTCAGCTAGTTGAGTAATCACATTAACATGAGACAGATTAGTAAGAGAAAAAACTAATTATGTACATATGAGAAATCTACATAGGCTAGTGGATTCCAAAGACAGACAAAACCAAGTTATAGATACTGAACTAGGCAATGGGACAGGGATCTGGTACGTAAAGGAGAGAGGAGGGAGATGGACATGAGGAGAAGGTCAGTTACATGAAGAGTAATTTTTCTGTAATAAACATCTGTTCTACCATATAGATAGATTTTTTCTTATAAAGAGTTTTTTTTTTTTTTTGGTAGTAATCCTAATTCTGATTTAGACTCCCAAATTTTCATTCTTTTAAGTAGTTAAAAAAGTGGTAATTTTTTTTTTAAAGGAAAGGTGCAGGAATGAGGTGATCAGAGGCATGCAGGCAGGAAGAGAGAGGCAAACATTTTATTTTATTTAGTTGTTCATCTTGATTGCTCCTCTGGCCCTAGGATGTACGTAGACTATGCCCAACCACAGCTCCACCAGGGTTCCCCAAGAGTGGAAAAAGTTTCTCATAAGTTGAACAGTCTCAATTAACTTCATATGTAAATAATTCACCTGCCAAAGTGACACATTTTGGAGAGGCACCCATCTGAACATCTTGAAGCCTGTCCTTTAGCTGCCTTGTAAAAGAATGTGTTATCCTGTTGGAGAGACCACTGGGATGCTTAATTGGCATTGCATCCCAGCAGAGTCCAGCTGTTCTCCACCAGAGTGCCAGAGATGTAGTGAGCCATCTTGGGTGTTGCAGCCCCAGATGACATCACGTGACGCTGGGTCTAGTTGATTCATAGAACGGTAGAGATAATACAATGGGGTAAGCCACTGCATTCTGAGTGATTTGTTATGCAAAAATAGATTAACTGAGGCTCTCATGCAAGTCACTATATATAAGAACATATGATTGTATATTATAAAAATGAAAAAATTTGCTAATTTAACTTGAGCTAGTCATGTCTCTTTCTCTAAGATTTACACACCACCAATATGAGACCCTTGTACAGTTGTTTCTGTATTAATTATTATCTTTTAGGTTGTTTGGCTTCTTCAGGTTGCATTTTACCAAGTTAAGTGACAGTTTAAGTCATTTATAGATCTTGGCAAGGAAGAAGATACCAGATGTCATGTGTATGATGAAAATATTCATAATAGTCCTGTCATCACTAAATTAAAAAAAAATCCTTTAGTGGAAGTTTAGATTTATAGCTGTGTGTCAGTCACAGGAATATATAAATATGTATGTATATACATAGATATATGTGTGTATACGTACATATGTATATATATGCATATGTTCATACGTGAATATAAAACACAAACTATTTTAAGTGATTCCTGAATATTATGTGTTTTCATTTTAATGATAAAAATGGAATAAAGAGGCCCAAACATGTTCTAAAAATGTAAATTATTCTTTTAGAAACTTCTAGCATTTGAACTAGACCCTAACAGACTAGTCATGCTGAAATCTCTCAGGAGTACGTGTGATGATCAGAAAGTGTTTCCTTTCTGATCGCTCTCAATTCTCCTAAGTTAGCTTAATTATATGAAACCTTTATAAAAAGCTACATTCTTTGCGTTATTTCCCCAAGAAAGTGAATTTCAGACTAAAGTTATATTCTATTATCAGCAAAATTTTGGAATTACCTCTAGCTTCTTTATTATTTTTCTGTCCTCAAATTCATGCAGAAAAGTAACTTGGGGACTTTGGAATTTAGTTTGAATCAGCATATCTTTGCCCATACAAACATTGAATTCTGGAGCTTATCCAGTGCTATCAACTTGATTTAGCATAATTTTATTTTTATGCTAAGTAGCTCATGACTGGCAGCACCAAGGGAAGTCTAATAAACAAATTTTACTTCTTATAAAATAAGATATACTTGAAAACTGAGTCTTCCTTTCCCCATTTTAATGAGCTACCTAAATGAAAAGATTAAACCACTATATCATTCACTAGAACTTGTTACATTTATGGATTTATCTGGGAGTATAAACATCATAGTGACTTTATATTTGAAAGATGTTCTTGTTGTCTCTAGGAAAAAGCCAGAGGAATTGGAATCTTTCAGCACATATACTTAACAGAGAGAAGAGTGCAGTCTGTGGAATGACAGAAACAGGAAGATATTTAAGTGATTGTAGTTACACAGAAATAAACCATCATATTCAAGTTTTGTTCCAGAAGATAAAAGCAAGAGTTTAATAAAGACAGCACTCTATGAGCTGAGACAGGAGTACTCTTCTTTAAAAATCTTCAGTAAACAGATCAACACTCCCTCTGTAGAACGGGCAATCAGTACTATTCAGATTTTAGAATAATCCATTTTAATTCATCAGGGGCAAAAATGAAAATATAAAGTTAATCAGAGTGTGAGGAAGTAGGTTATCTTGTACACTGTATGAATACATTTTGACCTAGCTCTTACATTTCTTAGAAAATCCTCCCATATGTACATTCAAAAGAGTAATCATTTTTGCATTGTTTCACATAATGAACATATGGAAGTAATGTAGATATCTATAAATGGAGAATAATTATATAATTAAGATTTTTTGAAACAGTAAAACAGATGCAAGTGTATTGAAAAACAAGTGATCTATGCTAAATTAAGAGAAAGTATAAAAGAAATACCTAGTATTTTTCTATTTACTAAAAAAATACAAAAGAAAACTGTAATTTCCATATGATCGTTTATATATGTTTTAATGTTCTAATACTTATATGTCGTTTGATACACACATAACATGCTGAGTAAGTACAGTGATACTGGGAAGGAAGAGGGAGAAATAGCAATGCAAAGGGCACACATATATTTCATTTGGTGCTTATGCAAACATTAAAAAAATGGAAAAAATCCAAGGTACAATGTAAAAGAATACCATCTTTGTGCTTTAGCTATGCTTAGGCGAATCATAAATAAACACTTTCGCAGTTCCAACTTTCAATGTGAGATTAGTGATTTCCATGAAATATAAAGGTCTTTTCAAAATCTTTTAATGAAGTGGAAACAAAATCTTAAGCCAGAACCACAAACGTGATAGGCAATAGACAGCCAATCTGAGTCTTTGGACTTGGTGACACAGAACATTTTGCTTCTCTTTCTCCATTCGCAAAACAAGGAGAGGTTTGCTAGTCAACTTCTGGAAGAGATCAAGGAAGTTATAGAAAAACACTTCCAACCACCTAGGTCAGCAAAATCTGTACCTATTTTCATTTATCCACAATAAATACAATAAACTTCCAAGTTTAAAACAACTTCAGGCACTGATTAGAAGAAAGTGAGGTGAAGCACACCTTCTAATGATTTAACCAATTTATTGGATTTAATGTTCTTATATTTTTCCTCACTATAGCTCTCATTTGAAGTATAGCTTTACTTGATAAAATAAATCTTCCAAATACAAGTAATATTTCCATCTTCCAGCACAGACATAAGTATACCAGAATTCAGAGAACTATTGAAATGGAAGGTCTGAAAAATAAGTTGGAAATGATGATGTGTTTGAAATACTGTAATATTTGTATTTTAGACTGAGTTCAATATCGCACTCTTCAAAGTTAACAGTTTCTTTAGGGTTAGCCATGTGTCAAGCAAGAAAGAATGATTTATGTGCCATCAAAACTAAAACCAGGGCTACCAAAAGGATTCGAACTCTTTAGTAGAAAGCAAAGTCAATATGATACATACACAGTCATATTTTTACATTTATCATTGAGTATGTCCAGGTAACTATAAAAATGATGAATAACTTGGGAAGGGTTTAAAGTCTATGAATACATGCATAATTCAGCTGATACTCGTGTAGTTTTACTATCTTGAATTTTTTTTAATTATAATTAATAATGTTTGAAGACCTCTTTCACACTTTGCCTTTATTCTTTCCCCCAAGAAATTTCCCTCGTCTTTCTTTTTGGAGGAAGAGGCATACATATTTTAAAAGGAAGTAGTAATTAACATTCCTATTCCATTGTTTTTGTTGGAAAGTATGGTTTCTTTTTAGGTAAGCCAACTCTCCCTTCAGACTACAAAACTGATGATGAAGCAAAAACATTCACACTTTAAAGTTAGAAGGAACAGCTTGCTGGGTTGACAGAAACAAGTGGGGGGAAGTATGCCTGGAGTTGTTAACGAAACCAGAAACACAGCATGGCATTGAAGTTAGTTAGAAGGGATGGAAGATGAATCTCTGGAATACAAATAATGCTCGTTAACATTTATCTTGTTCTGAAAGTACACTTCTTTAATTAAATGAAAGAAGCAGGAATCATATTCTTCCACCAATTGATAATCTGTATGAATGGAAAATCATTAAATAGCTAGGCTCAAAACTAAGTACCATAAAGTGTGTGCATGTGTGCAGTAACTCAGAGAAAGAATGTAAGAGAAAAGAGGAAGGTATACTTAGGAATATTAAGAGTTCCTATCATAAAGCATTAATAAATAACTATTACAGTATACCTGTTGACCATATTTTACATTTTTTCTTATCTGAAAAAGTCTTTGATTTCTGAAAGCAAAATAGAAAAGAGACTATTCTATGACTAATAACCAAACATTTTATCAAAAGTATTACTGAACATTTTTTAAAAACAAAGATATCAGATGCTGCTTAGTTTATGGTTCATGTGAAATTCAATAAACTGTTAATACTGAATTAAATAAAAAAAAATCTACCTGGAATGTGCGAAATTCACCTTGAGGAGTTGTAGTGAACATCACAAAAATATAAGCAGCCATTAGAAGAGCTACTAAGACTGCACTGTAATGTGCCCATTGGATGATAATTGAGTTTGTTAGAATTTTTATATTAAGGTACCATAGACAGATTATTACAGTGATTTCCGATGTGTACCACAAATGAAGTATCATGAGGGAAGAGACTTTGAATTTTGAGTGCTAGATGTTGACCTCTTTGCATCTACTTTATCCACTCAACAAAGTCTTGAACTAGATTGGCTATCAATAAAGATTTATTTAAGAATAATTACAGTTTTTCTAAGATTACTTTAATGGTCATCTAACATTCAACTATACCCCATGCAACTCATTTTCATAAAATTATCTGAGCAATTTCTTACATTTTTCAGTACAAAATACTTTTCACTCTTGTGTCATTGGTATACATAATAACATTATAATTTGTAATTTATCACGATAAAATGAATCTCTGATGTTCGAAGCTTGTGTGCTGAAGTTAATTTCCTGTTGACATTGCTTACTTGTTGATCCATCTCACTTTGAGCTTTAATGTTCTCTCTTCCTCTTTTTAATCATGACGAGATGAAAACTTTTTTGCTCTGTAAAATATTTCCCAGAGAATAGCTGATGTTGGTGAGCAGAAAGGAGACCTAGAAAGTAACAATTCTCATCCCTTCAATAACTTTTTACCTGATTTTTTCCTTGTGTTTGTAAAACTATAAAAATTACTTTTTCCCCTTTTCCTCTATTACTGAATTTTTAGATAAGAAATTATGTTCATGTAATAGTATTCTGGACTTTGAAAATTATTGGAAGTCCTGTGGGTATTATCTCTTGATAATTGCTAGGGTTTCCTATATCAGGATCATATTTATGGGACACTTGTAGTTTACATGGGATTTTAATTCACAGTTAATGAGAGGTTTCCCTGGTGATGGCTCATACAAATGGAGATGTCAGAACAAAATGAAGCATAAATTTCTATAGCAGTTGGGAGGGGTGTCTAAAGGTATTACAATGTAGACGAAGAGAGAGCAAAGCAAGCAACATTTATATTAATCTCTTCAGGAAAAGCAGAGTTGGAACAATGGGAGATTTTAGTAAGAAGAAGAAAACATATATTCAAAAATAAAATAAGAGACCACAAAGAGAAACTCAACACAGAAGTCACTGCTGAGATACCATGTGGTGGCCAATGGCCATCAGTGTAAATGTAAAGTCAGCAGGCAACACCTCTCCTTGGGCCTGACGTGGATCCTTACCACGTGCATTAGTTTAGAAAGTAAGGGCTGCATAGTGAAGGGGCAGATAAGGGAAAGTTTAGTAGACTAACTCAGCTCCTTTCTGAAGCTCTGATATCTCTGTATCACTCACTATGCAATTTATCTTTTAATCTTATTGGTTACAGAGTTCTCCTGCACATATAAAGTTCATAACCATGTTTACTTTTTATTGTTTAAATGTTTCTTGAGTATTAATTCTATTTCAAAATTAAAGGGAAGCTACTGAAGAAATAGAAAGTCCTAAGTTTGCAGACTTCAACCAAAGGAAACAGATCAACTATTTTTTGACAAATATACATGGAAAAATATGCATCAAATAGCTTTTGTCCAGATTTAGTTCTTACCTCATTGTTTTATGAGTAGTAACTGGGACAAAACACGCACTTGGCAAGGTACCTAGCTAATAAGCATTCCACTAAGTAAATGTTGCAAAGTGCAAAGGTTTCTATGAGCCAATCTTAGGATACAGATTGTGTTGCACATTTTCTTCTGTCTTTATAAACTGGTGATAGGTACTTTTTTACTATCACTGATCTCTTCCTCAATTGAATCTAATTAAACCAGCTTTTAGGAATGTGTAAGGTTTGTCTATTATGTCCAATCTCAGAATTATCTATCCAATAGTGATAGGATATGAGCCACAAATGTGAGCCAGATATGTAATTCTAAACATCATAGTAACTATTAAAATTGTGAAATAAAGTTGATTTATATACTTTCTCTTGATATTTAAAAATGCTGTTCATTTCACTGATGCTCAGGTAATAATATAAAATTATTGAGTGACGATTTACATTTTTAAGTTGCAAAAATCAAGTTTGTATATTATACTTGCACATATCTCAGCTTAGACTAGCCACATTTCAAGCAATCAAGTCATATAACTAGTAGTTATATATTGAATAGTACAGATCTATATAATGAAATAAACTTTAAACTAAAAGAAGTCATGTCTAATTATGTATTTCCAATCACTTGCAAGTGGATGAGGTAATCTTTTTCATGGGTCGTGATAGGTAGGGAGAATAGCAAAACTAGGACAAAAGCATTTTTGGTTTTGTTTTTAAATCACTTCTAATAATAACCTACTCTATTATGCAAAAGCCTAATGTTGCTCAAAAACACCTGTCTCACATAACCATCAATTCTTCTGGGTATTCAAAATTAACTTTTGCTAGAACTTTGGTAGTGGATATGGTTGGACCATATGTTTATCCAATGCAAAGCTATATTCCTGAAATGTATGAAGTATTGTAAACCAATCAAAAGTTAGCTTTTGTTTAGTATATGTTAATTAGCTAGTCTGGTTACAGCCACATCATAAATCTTAATGTTGATGATCCGTGAGACAATATATATGAAAGCATTTTATAAATTATAAAGCACTATGCAATGCATAGTAAGGATCAGGAATATTTTAACCACCTAGAGAGTCTATTGGTGAATTTACATAAAAGAAGAATGCTCTTTCTTTCCTTTCTAAATGAACTTTCCCTTTACAAGTTGGTCATGAAAACCAGGGAAATTTTTTTTTTGTCAAACTTTTCAGAGTCAAATTCATAAGTAAAAGAACAAACCTGGGTTGGGACTGACTGACAAAGAGGTTACTTAAAAGCATTCTCCTCTTTCCTCCCACTTCCTCCTCCCTGATATTACTAATTTATAAGAGGCTTCATGATTATCTAATTCTTACATGGTGTCTTTTTTCAGTGCAGATCAAGAATTGATCAGGTTTTTCCTTTGATTTTTAGGAAAGTCAGAGACTTTGTAGGTAACACTTACTTCAGCTTATTTAGCCTAGAAATGTTGCAGCAAAAGAAAAGTGTGGACAGCTATTTTAATTCAGTGGACTGGTCAGAGAATGAAGTGAGTCTGTCAGTCGTGCTTATTTCTAGGAGAACAAGCAGAGGTAGAGAGAACAGACAACTCAAAGATCTTGAAATAAAGTTTTTGTCCCGACTAGAGTAGAGATACATGGTAGGATATTCGATCTGAGGGTGATCAGGGAGCCCGATCATGTAGGCAGTGACGAGAACTCTCAATTCCTATTCTAAATAAGATAGGTACCAACAAAAGGTTTTGAGTAGGATCTAATTTACCATGTGAAATCACCCCTTAAACTCCTCTTTGAAGAGACTGTAAAAGGATAAAAACGGCTTGGAAACATCATGCAAAAAATCTTGTAAATGTTTCTGTGAAAATATAGTGATGGTCTGAACTAGTAGTATAGGAATAGATGTGATGAGATGGTGTTAGACAAGGGATATACTTAAAGATAGAGACATTATGATTCAAATATAGACATACATGAGACAAAAAGTCTAGGATGAGTCTAAGTTTATTCAACTGAGAAGGAGGAAGAAAGAATTTACCATTTACTGATATGAAGAAGATTGGTAAGGAAACATATACATGTAGGGATATATGTACATGTGTCCACATAACTTTATGTTAAGTATGCATCTATAGAGAACAATATTTTCAAAATATTTGCTGTCCTTCTCTGATTTCTCTCTACCAGAATGTTACTGAAGTAAAATAACATTCTCAGTTCTACTGATAAGCAACTTGCTCATATGTTTTGACTTGACCAATGAGATGTGACACATTGACATATGTCCCTTCTAAGCAGACTTGGAGGGCTGGTGCTTATTTCCAACATTGTTCTTTTCCTCTGCCAAGGAATGAGTGAGTGCTGCATGGTAACCACTCTTTCACCTTGGTTCCAGAGCCTAGTTATAGCTGAACACTGAAAAGCAGATAACAGGAATAAGAAAAAAAATCTATATTGTTGTACTCCACTTAGAATTGGTAGTTGCTGATGCCACAATTAATTTAAGCTGACCAATAAAATATGTATTGCATAACTGTCTGTCTGCTTTTCTTTCTATCTATATATCTGAGTAAATTGTTTTATTTTTACTCTAAGGTACCTAAGAATATTAGTGCCTTTAGAGATCACATGTCTCAAACATCTTTGTCTATACAAGAACAATTATACAGATAGATAAGCCAAAGCTTAGATACGTCAACAATAATTGAAGAGACAACTAATATATTTTACCATACATACTGGCTAACATGGTCGCTAGTCATATGAATCTATTTAACTTTAAATTCGCATTAATTGAAATGAAAAAATATTATTCCATAATTTAACTGTTTGCATTTCAAATGCTTAATCACCATATGTGACTAGAGTAACGTATAGCACAAATCCAGAACAATTTTTCACTACAGAAAGTTCTATCAGAAAGCTTTACTGTGGAATAAAAGAAAACTGTTGATACGATAGACAAAATTGATAGACCTCTAGCTAAATTCACAAAAAAGTCCTATTTTAAATGAAGCAGAAATGAAAGAGTTGAGATTTCAATAGATAGAGCAGGAATAAGAAGGATGATAAGAAAAAAAAGTGTCACTTGAAAAAATGGGCAGATGCCTCTATCATACAACCTTTCCCTGAATACATCAGGAAGAAATGATTGCTTCAACATACCAGTCACAAGGAAAGAAATAGAAAGACTAATCAAAAATCTCCTCCAAAGAACAAAAGCCCCCAGAAAGCCTCACTCATGAATTCTACCAAACTTTCAAAGAAGATATAATACCTACTCTTCTTGAACTCTTCTACAAAATATGAAAGGAAGGATTTCTTATTTTCCCTTTCTAAAATAAGAAGGTGGGTTTTTTTTTTCATTATGGTACTACTTTATGATTATTTTTGTCACAGAAAATGACAAATTGGTAGAAACATCCCAATAAGGAACTATCTGAGTTGAATAGTCATTATTGTCCATTTAGAAAAAACGAAAAACAAAAAATGAAGATTAGTTGTGATGGTTCTTCCTAGTTGGATATAAATTACTAAACCCCACACTCTGAACATTTTGGAGTTCAAAGTAACATTACTGTGCTCCCTCATAAAAGCTAAACAATAAGCCACTCTGATGAAAGTCAATTTGATTTAATTTGACTAGTACAATAGAAATAGAAAATACACTATCACTCTAGACTTCCTTCAGCTGCATAATGTAGCTGTCATATTAGTAAATAGTTAATAATTAGTGAAAACTACTAGAGGATGAAATTGAGTGGCAGAGGAGTCAGAGGTAAGCCAAAAGCATCATTTAAAAGTACAAGATTGCACTCTGAGGTTTTTTGTGTATTAATCATTCATCTTTCTTTATTTTTACCATCATCTTGTCAAAGTAGCCATTAAAGGTAATGGACATAGAGCCATCTTGAAAAAAATTGAATCAAGTAGGGACCTATACTGTTAGAGGATGTCATATAATAGCTCTTATTTTTTGTGCTAGCTGCAAATGTGAAATTGATTAGTAATAACCTGAGTAAAGTAAAATTTGTCCATAAATTTATAGTTGCTTTTGTAGCATTGATCTACTAGTTAATGAGATGTTTATGTGATATCTTTTTAAACTGATAGCAGCTCTGTACAGTTGTTCTTGCAAAATCTTACAAATGAGTACCTGCTTGCATATGGATATTTTTCACATGTAGAGTTTTAGAAAGTTAAATTAAAGAGGGTTTAAATTAGATTCCTTATTTTTCTAAAAATGATGATAAATACCTTTATTAGAAAGGGGAGCCAATTACACCACACCTTTATTATATACTATAGATTTGCCTGCATTAGTGTGAGTTGGTGTTGAATATCGATTGGCAAAACATAATGCAGAGGATAAAAACGTTGATGATTTTCTGCTATTACTTTATGGAGAACCATGTGTTGTAAGTTATAGTCAGTTGATACCAAACTTAGAATTAAAAAAAAAAAAACTTGCATAAATGCTGTCTTGATATGCCAAATAGTTTCTTTCAGTATTCTGCAGGGTGATGGAAAAAAGTATATTTTAGATCAAAATGTTAAATGTTAAACATTTATTGGAAAGCTTGCAACTTTTTTTCATTTACATCTTAGTAGAAACCCAAACTTGGTTAAACTGCAAAGCTAAACTAACCAGTCTCTTATAATAGCCTGTCATAAGAAAGGTATTTGTGTCTTTTTTTTTTTTTATTTAGGGAATCAATGCTTATCACATCCTCATTCCTGACACTTAGGAGAAAGCAAATCAAAGACCTCTATTTAGAGCTATGAATCTATGAACAGATACTCAAGAAATCAAGAAGAGAGAAGACACTTTTCCAACCATGAGATTGTGAGTGAGAACAGCAGAACTCAACCTCGGTGATGCCAGAGACAGTGACATCACCATTGTCCATACAATAAATAATAAATAATGTGGCTTAGTCTTAGCCATCAAGTTACTTGTCCATAATCATTTCCCTCCTATTCATTAAATCTTAGCTTTAGGCTCTTACATGATACCATTAGTTTATGTGTTTCTTATTAATACATACTTCCTCTAAATAAATATGACATTTTTTTTCTTGTTACCTGAAACCAACTTTCATAATCTTTGTTTTTATTTTCTCCACTGTTACCCTTGCCAAATCCCTAAATTCAGCTGCATTCTGAATGCCCAGAAGGCAATATGTTTTCCTTCTTCCTAATATAACCTTTTTTCAAGTTTATTTTATTATTCATTTGAGGCAACTTCCTGATAAACTATTACTGATCTGGAAATGGGCATATTATCCAAGGTTGCTCAGTGAGACTGAGAGAGGAAATCACATTCTTTTAATGGAGATTTCCTGGTTCTCCAGTAAATGTGAACTCAGGACTATTTTGTGGATTTCCTCCTGGTGTCTGTTTTGTGACCACAAGAGAAGTTGATCAAAATGGACATGCTAAGAATGGTAGAATCTGGGTGCATGATGGCATCAGTTGGGTACAGTGTCCAAGTTTTAGCTTGATAGTTCACCATGAGAATTTTTTGTTAATTGTTGAGTTAAAAATGCATTCTTTTTAACTTTCAGTTTCACTATTGTGAAGAAGTCTAGAAACCTACACTTCAAAGATTGTGCCTATAAAATGAACAGAAGCTAGGATGGCTCTTTATTAGTGTCCCAGAAAAGATCAAAATGCCTTTTTATTAATACGCCGATCCCCTCAAAGCTCCAAATCTATTTCTGTATTCTGTCAGACTTATGGCATGGTGTTTTTGTGGTCGGTGGAGCTGGCTGCAATTCTCCATAACGTATTATGCTCTGATAAACTTCTACGTCCAGGGGATAAGGCCTATTTTATGACTTCATCTTCATCTTCTATACAGTAAGGTCCAGGAACATTTAACCTTGTGAACCAGTAATGCTTTCTCAGGGTCTTGTACAATAAGAGTACTTAATTGGAGTCTTAACCTCTGTCACAAATTCTCAGAAGTCTCTCATCCAATCATAGCCTCTATTTCAGAGTCAGTAGCAAGTTTATTGCTCTATTAGGAATGCACCTTCCTATGAAGTCATCAGTACATGCAGCAAAAATCTTCAGAGAATTAAAACAGTGATAGATCTTCATATGAATGAGTGTGTCTTTTCTGTTTAAATCTTTCAAAATAATATGCTGATGGGCAAAGCTTCATATCTATTTTCATGAAGACTTTTCTCCCCTATTAACTTGACACAAATACGTCAATAGTAATAAGGCTTTTATAAATATTGGATTCAGTTGTTTTGCTGTAGTCATCTTATAATTGCCAGATATCTTTATGCTCTTGTCTTATTTGAACAATAGAGACTAAAAAAGATACCCACATTGTGAGGGGCACAGACTGAGCAGTTGCATGCTTTTCCAGATAAAAGAATAGTTTTTACCTTGCTTAAGACTCAGGAAGGAATACTATCCCCAGGACTAGGACATGTTTTATATGTGAGTAGATGTTTGCCAATGGCAATATTCTGGCTTATGAAACTGTTAAGAAGCTGTTTCAAAGAAACATGGAATGTTAAACTGTTACCTTAGAGTTCATCTTAACCCTCTCCTTCATTTAGAGACATGCTATTAGCTCCTATCATTGACTAATCAACAAAAAGTTAGGAGTAGAACTAGAATGGAAACTGAAAACCCTTTGGCTTTAAAATCAGGGCTGCTTTCATTGGGAAATAATTCGAAGAATGAATATGAGGCATCTAAATAGCACATAGTTACATTATTATAGGTTGACAAAGAAACTGAATTTTTGAGAAATTGTGGCTTTCCCAAGGTTATATCATAGTGGTAACAAAACTGAGATTAAAATCCTTGTTTCTTGATTCTCAATTTGGGCATTATTCATAGCATCTCCATTGGCCCATTGAATATTGATTATATGTGTTGATAAAATAGAGTTTTCAAGGGAATACATCCAAGTAGGTGCAATGTATCCAAGGGAGGCAAAACTAATTCTACTAACTCTGATTCTACCAGTCATTAGTCCCAACTTTGCAGCATTGCAAATGATAGAAAAGAGTACCAGAAAATTTGTCTCTTCTTGTATGTGTTATCTTCATAACATGTGGGGTTTTTATGAGATGATTTTCACTTTAAACAATTGTATGGTTCCCCTCGAAGTTTATTTTCTTTCTTTCTCCATTTGCTAGTTTTTTTCCCCTGCACTAGCAAAAACTTATTATGTGAGTACGTGTATATGTGAGTGTGTGTAAGGGAGAGTGTTGAATTAAAAGTGTCTCTAGAAAATGGGAGGAACATAGGGAAACATACATAATAAAGGAATAACAAGATAGAGCTTTCTTGTTACCCTCAATTATCCTTTGACAGAGCATGAAAAAAATTCATTGTTAATTATGAGCTCTATTTGTTGATGTTGACATTTGTCCTAATATGATTTTAAAATAATTTTGTCATATAGTCTTTCTGCAAAAATGCTGATTGCATGATTCCAGAAAACATTTTGAAAGACATAAAGATGACAGAAAATTGCCTATAATTCAATGTTTAATTACCTTAATAATTTTCATAAATCTTTCAGTTACTGTTCTCTCAATCTGATTTAAAATCAGCACTTTGCAAATAATTTAATATGAAGTCAACATATTCCATGCCAAATATTTATGCTATGGCTATACTGTAAGTTACACTATCAGTCTTGTATTGTTTGTCTTTTTTTTTCCATTTTTGAATCTTAAAATGTTATTTTTATAAGCAATACATCCTTCTTAAATCTTTTGAACCATCTTTGAATTATTACTTAATATAAATTGCTGCCAATGGTATTTATCGATCATATTCCCAATTTTGTGTTTAAATTATCTGTCAGTTGACTTAAATTTCAAAAATGCTATTAATCATCTATTTCTTGTACATCTATTTTGTGCAAAGCACTATGCTATGTACTGTGGGAATATAATGAAGAGTAAGACCTGTGTGGCAGATTGCTAATAGTTTTATAAATCTCTCTCTATACTTCTTCATTAGAAATATAAGATCTCTCATTTTGGGGGTCTAACTGCCAGTGTAAGCATCTTTATAAGCTTCCCTTGCAGCTATGCTGGTTATGTGACAGAGTTATGACCAGTGAGATATGGCTTCACATACTACATGTAAATCCAAGAAGTGTTTCTAAAGTAGAAGGTAGAAGACTGGCCAACGGAGTGACTGTGATAGCTAGAGCGTCAGCAGTTCTCTTACTCATGAAGAGGAAGCAGTGTTCCTAGGGGGAGAGATAGAGACAGAGACAGAGAAAGAGAGAGAGACAGACAGACAGACAGACAGACAGACAGAGACAGACAGAGAGAGAGACAGAGAGAGATCTATTCAAACTACCCCTGGACAGTCTATCTATATTGTGCTTATTTTTGTGTGAAAAAGAAATGAAATACCTCCAGTCAGCCACTATTTTGGATGTTCTTTCAAGCCAATACTGTAATAAGTTTACCACTGAAAATCCAATTCGTTAAGCATAATTCCTTCTAAGTTCAGTCAGAAAGAGAAAATTAATCGTATGGTTTCACACATATGTAACATATAGAGAAACCAAACAATCAAATGAACCAATCAAATAAAAAGACTTGATTTATAAAATCAAATTAGTGGTTACCAGAAAGTAAGGGGGAAGAGAGTGCATAAATCGGTAAAGGGGGTCAGTTATATAATGAGCAAGTGAACTGAACTGTTTGTGGTAAATTCAATGTGTTTTATATATACATATATATATACACAGATGTTGATTTATAATGGTACATACCTTAAACCTGTATAACATGGTGCAATGCTCCTTCAATAAAATTTTTTTAAATATAAAAATAGAAATAAATGTCCAAGTCTATCCTTAAACATAAAATTTTAAATGTCTTTAAAATTCTGCCTTATGATTCACCACTTCCCTTGTTATTCTGTATTACTTGAGATTTTGGTTATCATTGTGTGATATCAATTTTTCTCTATAGTATATTTTTTAGGATTAATTGATTGTAAATATTTCCCACAAGTTGATTTATTAGTTGAGGGAATATTGATGCTTAAAGACTTTTAAGCATGCTTTCTAATTATTTTCCATAAGGGTTGGAGAACAATTTAAGGTTTTCCAAGTTGGATAAGCGTGATAGTTTTGTTTAGATCACCTTGACTTAATGCTTTGCAAAATTAAAGAGATTTTTATTAGAGATTATCTAAATATCTCTAAAGCCCAGGGGCTATTATGACATAATACCACTGTGACCTATTTTTTATGTTAGTCTTTTCCCTCTTACACAATTTGGTTGTACATTTGATACAGTATGAAAGGCCAGAGGATAAGGATTTTAGGGAAGTTGCCTAACTGATGGAGGGAGAAGGAACAAGAAAAAAGAAAGGACTAAAGGTAAATATTGTTTATTATTATTTTTTAGCATTCTGTTATGGCATATAGGGTTAAGACATAAATCATTATAAATAATCTGACTATACTACATTAAGTTCACCACTTATAGTCCAATTCTATCTTTCACTGTATAATTGACCACTTTTATACAATTTCTCCATCCTCTCCCTGTTTCCACTAAAAATTTCTGAAGGATCAACCCCTCCATAACTGCCTGAACTAAATGATCACATATTTCTGGCTAACTCAATGAAGACATTTGCAACTGTTTTAATTACTGGAGACTAATTGCCAGGAGCAGGCAATGAGCAGTCTCTTCTAAAGGGCAGCATAATCATTGTACCTGATATAAACTGTTGCAAAGTTCATCAATTTCAATGATTTAATACAAGGGTTATTTTTGTTTTTGTTTTTTTCAGATCTCAGTTATTTTGTCTTTACTATCTAGGTGTTTTATTTTTTCTTGGTCAGAAACAATTTTCAAAGGGCAACATATTATATTATTGAAAGTAAAACTTAGTGAGCAGTTGTTCTCTTACCTAAGGAAACATCTGAAGGCATAATACAGAGATGACTAGAATAATATTGAGAAACATAAAAATTGCTTTTACAGTTTTTATACTGTTTGCAACAAAACTTATTCTAAATAAAAGATTCGTTTTTATGATGCTCTCTGTAGCTGAGAAATCTGGGCTAAGATTTATGAAAGCAATTGATTTAATCATCCTCTTCATCATCACACATATGTCAAGCAGCCTGGAGCACAATGATGTCTGTAGTGTTAACTGAATTCAGCACCTGCCCACAAACTAACACCATAGCGACTCAGGAATACTTGTGTGTCTTTCTTAAGAGACTCAGAAGAAAGCCTTTATACTCCATCCATTTAAGGACTGAATAGCACATCTTCTGTAGATTGCAAGTCTGTCCTACTTTTCTCCCCAGACATTTCATGTTTAATTCCTCTTAAACACCAAGCACATTTCTGCCATGAACATTTTTGTTTCATTACATTCACATCCATGGATTTTTAAATGTCAAGTAGACTATTTTTGATTTAATTTGTCTTTGGGTGGGAGAATAATTGAGGGTGACAACATTTTCCCAAGCTTAGACTTCATATCTGGAGTGTTTGGTGTCCAGAAGATTAGCAGTCAACTGATAAATTTGAAGAGACTCTAATGCCAAACTCTCACTGGAGCTAAGAAACTATGATTTTAATCTGGAGCAGACAATCACCTACCAATGTTTCTGGATTTTCAGTCTTCCCTGAACTGCTTATTAACTTGCTGACCTTCCTCAAAACGCCAACACATTTTGTCTCTTTAATGTATCATCTTTTAACATACTGGATTCTCTTTCTGAAATAATCTGTTCTTTTATATGTTAGCTTTTTTAATAAATGATTTTTTTATAAAACCCAGGAAGACATGTTCATCATATCTTTTTTCTTGTGATAAAATATGCATGGCAAAAGTTTACCATTTCAATCATTTTTAAGTACACAATTCAATAGCATTAAATGCATTCATATTGTTTTGCAAAAATCCCCATCATCCATCTCTGGAACTTATTCATCTTTCTAAATTGAAATTTTGTAGCATTAGACTCAACTCCCTCTTTATCCCCTTTCTCTATCAATTTGACTACTTTAGTTATCTCATGCAAGTGGATTGAATATTTGTCTTTTTATGGCTGACATGTCAATTAGCATATTGCCTTTGAAGTTCATCCACGTTGCAGCTTGTATCCAAATTTCTTTTCTTTTTAAGTCTTAATATTATTCTATTGTATGTATAATCCAGATTTTGTTTGTCTGTTCATCTGTCAATGAACACTTATATTGCTTCCACCTTTTGTGACTACTTCTGCTATGAACATCAACGTGCAAATATCTATTTAAGTCTCTGCTTCACATCTTCAGTATTTCTAAGATGAATTTCTTTAAGAACCACTGTTTTCCATAATGATCCATACTCTCCACAGTCCTGTGGAAACCTTATTTCAATTGTTATCATTCATTGGTTCTGCAGCAACCACTTCTTTTATCATCTTTCATTGGTGGCCGTTTATTCTTATTTTCTCAGGGATAAATTATCACCTGATGGAAAGTATATGGGTTCTGATGATTCCTTCTGTTTCTATTCTGAGGAGCCTCATGTAACTTTGACCTATTATCTTTTCCAGCCATAGCTGTTATTCCCATTTTTCAGATTCAGAAATTTATTAGATGATCAGAATTTATGAGAATAAGTTGACATAATACAAGATTACCTGAAAAGCAGAGTAACCACAAGTTACTTTTCCCCAGGTCATTTAGGGAATCAAGGTGTCCAAATTTCTTGTTGAACATGTGCCCCTCTGTCTCTAGATTTTTTGTGTGTGCTTCAGTTCTTAAGAATTCATTCTAGAACTGTTACACATTCTTAGTTGGCTTACCCTCCTTGTTCAGTCCATTTTGCATCTTTATTTCATTATAGTGCAGAATGCATAATATGTCTGGCAGATTCCTTCTCCCTCTATGAATCAAAGTATGTAATATTGCAAATGAAATTTAGTAACAACAAACAATGTTATCCTAAGAGCTATTTTCAAGATCAGAAAAAGTACCAAAAGAAATAAAAATGAAAATTATATTTTTAAATAAGATCTAGATTCTTATTTGGCCCTTAAAAGTACTGAAAAGGTACAAGAAAATTTAGAGGATACTTTAACAGAAATAGTAAGCGACCCATCTGTTTATAATTTATGTATTTTGGACTGTTATCTTTTGCTACTTCTGTGTTTATTAACCACATGCTTGTAAAGAAATAGTGAAGTTGCATAGTATATTTGCAGAATTAAAACTGAATTTCCTACAGAGCTACAGTATTTGTAGTGTTTTACTGGTTCTTATAGATGGTATCTATAAAATTTAAGTACATTTCAGGTATTGCAAGTGAGCAGGTGCAAATGCGTCTATATATATAAAGGAAGGAAAGAGGTGGAAATATTTTCAGGCAAAAAATGCAAAGACTTTTAGTTTTCAATTTGAACACTTGTTCATAATATGAAACACACACACATACACATTATAAAATATTTCCTAAGTTCTTGTGACTCTTTTCTTTAAAAAGCACTGCAGTAAACAATTAATAGTTTGAAATTTGGATTCCTAGTAATTTATAAATGTTCTCCAGAGGTGTCATACTATGTCCATCACAGATTGCTTCAATAAATAGGTCCTCTCCTCCCCATAGTAATTTGTTACTACCTGCTGGCTCTATTTTCAGACAGCAAGAGGGGAAAAATAGTCAAGTTGTTTGCGTTCTCATATCTTTCTCTAGAAGGCAGCAAAGCGAGGCTGGCCTTGTATATAGTTGCCATCTTTTTCAATATGACAGTGTAGTTTTAGCCCCATTATGAACCACCTTTATGAGAATCAATTATTGCCTATGCAATTGAATTAAATGACCTTATTAATTAATTTTATTCCATTTTTACATAACTGGATTCCAACTATAAGCAATTTGAACTTTTTATATAGCAATGATTTTTAGCAACATACAAATTCACTAGTAACTTCTGAACTTCAGTAGTATTCATCTGGCAACATAGTCCCACTGATCATACGTCACAAACTGGTCTCGTCTACCCTGGAATCAATCATGAATATGGTGCTTACTTTTTGTCTCTTATCTGTCTTAAGTCTTGTTTCACGGTATCTGAAGGTGTCAAGTTTGAAGCACCTAATTCCCTGAGTATTTTAAATGATTTTAGATGTTCTTTGTGATAAAATAGCCCCATCTTCCCAGAAAAGGCCAGGAAAGGAGGAAAAAAAAAAAAAATAAGGTACTTGTTGCCAAGGTTTTAATTATTTTCCTGCTTCTCCTGGAAGAATCTCTGCTTCAAGGTCCAGGGATTCCTTCTCCAATGATTCATTTTCCAACTCTGTCCTCAGATACCCAAACATACAATCAGAGAAAAACTGATATGGGCACTGGTTGTTGAAAACATGCCCTGCATGAGAGCAGATGGTGCCCAGTACCAGTGCACACAGGCTGCACATGAATGAAAAAAAAAAAACCACATTGTATTGTTAACAATATAAAGGAATCTTAAAGAATAAGAATATTGACAAGTGGCAGATTTCAGATTTTTACAAAACCTCATTTCATGTTGATTTATATGTCTGGAACAGTTTGTTAGATTTACAGCATTAAGTAGGCTGTCCAGACCCTCTCTTTCCTATGCCACATCCTCCCTCCCACTGATGGGTCCTTCCTTTATTCTTCGCCCTCAGAGGTGGTCGGAAGTCATTTTTATCGACCCCCGCCTCCCCTCTACACGTACAGAAACCTATATCTTGCTTAGTCTTGCCATCTCGATTTCTTTGTTCCCTAGAAATGAAAAAGAATTTTTCATCCTGGACTTCTTATTTGTCTTTTGAATGGTGTTTCTAAGAACTCAAGGCTGCATGTGCGTGTTTCTCAGTGTGCTGCCCCTTCTAATATGCAGAACTAGTGTGCCCTGATCAGGTCTGTCTCCTGAGTCACCCTTCTGTCCCCCCGCCAAGTTTTCACTTCTTTCTCTTGTTCTCTAGGAAGTGGCAGTTTCCTTGTATCTCACGAACAAGAGTGATTCACCTCGGTTCTATATGTAGACATTCCTTTTCAGAGCTGTTGAAGCATCTGCACTTAGCTCTAACCCAGAAAAATTATTGTATTGGTGATAGGTATGCCGAATCCACTGTGGACTTTTCATTCTCATGTAGTTAAATTTTAACTCTCAGGTTGTGGTGGACAAAATGTAGCCCCAAAAAAGATGTTTGTTATTCACCTGAAATTTTGAATAGAAATCCATCTGTCAAAAGACAGAATTTTTTTTTTTTTTTTAAATTGGCCATGATGGGATAAGTAAGGATTTTGAGAGGAGGAGTTTATCTTGGATTAACTGGTGGATATAAATGTCATCATGTACATCTCAAAAGAGAGAAAATAAAAGGGTTTATATACACACAAATCAGAGGTTAGAGCAGGGTAAAGATGGAGGCAGAGATTGGAGCTGTAGACCGAACCAAACCAAGGAACACCAGGAGATGTGGTCAGCCACCAGAAGCTGGAACAGGCAAAATCTGGAGTCCCTAGAGAAAAATGGCCTGCTAATAGACCCATGATTTCAGACTTCTAATCCCCAGAATTTATAGAAAATAGAATTCTGTGCTGTGTGGCACTCCGCTACAGCATTCCTAAGAAATTCTCAGGACTTCCCAAGGAAAAATGACAAAGTGTATATTTCCCAGGCATTTTGGCATTTGCAGAAGCAGTCTCATCAGAGTTACCTAATGTATTAATTAATTCATCACAATGTTTTGCAAACTCACTAGAAGTTTCAAAAGTGAGTAAGCAGAAAGATTAGCAGGATGAACTTGAGAATAAAGTTATGGCCTACTCAGGAAATTACAAAGCAAAGCATAGAAGAGGAGGCATGAAATGGTGTGTGCGAGTATCCTAAAGGTCACAGAAAATAGTCTGGAATTTATCCTTTGGGCTGTAGAAAATGACTTATAGAAGAATTTTAAATCAAGATATTAACTTAGAAACTAATTGCATGTGAAAATCTTATTACTCTTTGTTATTGAAGTAGAATAGAACTGGCTCTGTTTTCAACTAGCATGAACAATGTCATCTTCTTGTTTCATTGTTTGCCTAAATAATTTGGTCCCAAATTCCTCATCCTTGGAAAAATTTCTTTTCTCATACCCAGCAGTATTCACATATGCTACTGGATGATGCTTGCTTGCATTCTCAGCAGATGACCATGTTTAGGTCTGCATAATGAGAATTTTTTTCACTTAAGTTTATACTGAATTCTAGCACTTGCTTTATATTATATATATGAAAAATAGTTTAAATTCTCTTGATTTCCAGAATCCTGTGTCGTGTGAAGTGGGAGTGAGGGAAAGAATCTAGGGTGGAGGAGAGCTTACCCATTATTTTGTTCATGGTTTTATTTTTCTCTATTAGTTGTGAGTAGTATAGGAGAGGAAAAATAATTTTTCCTCTGTCTTTCAAAGTTCTTAGTTTAGACCTTTGTGGTAAAAGACAGTTTAACAAGAGGAAAGCAAACAGAATTTTTTTTAACATGTATACCTTATGTGTACATGGGAGATTATCAGCAGAAATGGAATAATTCAAAGAGGTAGGTTTAGAATTTAGGCTTAAACACAGTCTTAATGAGGAAAGGGGAGGTGAGGTAGGCCTCTTAGGGGAGAATAAATGATTTTTATGAGTGATGAGCGGGGATTTGCAAGAATAGATTGGAACATAGTTTATGACAAAGTCTGTTCAGAGTGGTGTTGACGTCTATTTAATCTCCTTTTTTGTGGTAGGGGTCAATATTCCCTATTTGATGAAACTCCTGAGGAGGGGACTTATGATAGCTGAGTAATTTAGGGGGGGGTATCTATTTTTAGACACATGAGGGGAGTTCAGAGAAACTCCCAGCATTTGCTATTTTTCAAGTGTCTACAGCTCAAAGTAGTATTGCAAAGCAACATATTTTGGGGTGCCATGTCCTCCACTCTTACATCCATATTTAGGAATGGGGAATGGTATGTTCTACCCACCTCCAACAGGAAAAAACCAAGATGATAAGGGGAACAGAGACCCACTTCAGAAGCGTCTCCCTCAGTCACCATCATGTCCTTGCCTCAGAAGTGTCCTTAAAACCCCACCCTTTGCCTGGCACAGGTACCTTGTGAAAATATTCCTAGTCTATTCTAGAGCCAACATCTAGTCTTGCGTGAATTCCTGTGCAGAAAAAAGTAGTCCATTAGTGCTAATCCATGTCAGGGATGTGATTTGTTAGAAGTACAAATTAAAAATAAGTAAGTTGGAAAATTCATTAAGGTTCTCTCTAAGAATATAGGGAGTGGATAGATTCTCAATTATTTATACTTTCTGAATACAAATGTCACTGATCATTGAAATAAGCCTTTTATTGTGGAATTAGTTTGTGATTTATTTGTGCACATGTACTTAGAGAGCAAAATTCTCAGACCTAACACATTAGCCAAGATGTCTCAAGGATATAGCTATAAAAAAGGTAAAACTGAATGTATTTACATAGCTCCTTGGCAAGAAAATGAAAATGTTTTAAGTAAATATTCTAGGAACTGAGATTAGATGAGATATGGGTGGCATTTGAATACTTCTGACTTGGCTCTGTTTTAAGAAATACAATACTCTGAAACATTTACTAGTGCCTTTACCAGCCTCTTGGAATTCGAACATCAAGAAAAGGTGCCAACTGGGATCCACATAAGGCTGGAGTTTATGCAAATGGCCTTTGTCCTGGAGATATATATACTACTTGAAAAATTAGAAAGCTCTGCCCATGGAAGTCTCTTTTCAAGTGAGAGACATTTAATCCTACAGCCACAGAGTCCTGGCAGATTTCCCATATTTAAACTGAGTGCATGGATAAAATATCATGACTTTGTAGCTCGACTCTCAGAAGATCTCTCGAAGAGCCAGGGAAGACTGCCATCTGGTGGGAAAACAGAAGTACTACCAAAAGCTATGTCAACCTCATTGTTCCAAATATTTGTTCACCATCTAATTTAATCTTAAGATGAGTGACATATTTTAAATCAAACACCACCTGCTTTATGCTACACGATGTTTTCATTAATATCCCTATTATTTCTATTTTATTATTGTTTATGTTATTCTTATCATAGCTTCCTGGTTTTATACAACTGTTTTCTGACATGCCAAAAAAAAAAAAAAATGCATTAGCAAATCTTTATCTTTTATTCTAGTTCATCACTGAGTTGTTCTTACTTATTATTTTCTAAATTTCAGAAATTGGGATAGATTCTCTAACTGCAGTAAAGGCAATGTAATTTATACAACTCAGACTACAGTAGGAGATTAAAAAGAAAATAAAGGAATGAATAAAGCAGTAAATAATAAGAGCAAGCTGAACATAGGCCTGAACTGATGAGTCTTTGTCTTGTCTGGTTTGTACTTGATATATTGTTTAATTCTTTTGTATTTGAGTTTCGTTTATCAGCATTGACTCTTATAGTTTCTCTGGGTGGGTGGGGGAGCTGAATAGCTATCAACTTGGCAGATGATAATGGCCAGTCACGTACTTGTCTAGAGACTTAAATATTGTATTTAGAGACCTTATATGATTATGGGGCTTGATCTTGGTGTCATAAAACCCATAGCAATTAATGCTCAGCTCTAAAATATACCTTGTCACCATTTTTACTCTCTACCCTACTAGATTTCTCTCTCTTCAAAGTAAATGTGGGAGGTGGGATTTGAAGGAAGCATTTTCTGCAGAATTTCAAATGATAGGTATGTATGTGTGTGTCTGTAGGTATGTATGTCAACAATATAGAGTCAATATTTTCACAGCACAAATTTAAGATTTCTGTATGTATGCATAAGTTGCAAATAAAATTTATTTCTTCTCAACGCAACAGACAATGCTTAACACATTATTACTATTTAACCATCACGAGCAATGACGTGTCTGCATTTTGGGTAATTATTCAGTGAGAATATAGATGAAAAAGACAGCTGGACTCAAAAATTCTTCCCTTCTCTCCTCATTCTCTATAATCAACCAAGAGCAAATGACACAATGTATGATTTTCTTGGCACATTGCAGGATCTACGCTGTGTTACTGTCCACCAAAACTCCTTCCAGAGACACCCAGTTCTATGACACTGGGTTTGCTGATGAATTCACTAACCAAGAATGTATGTTGTTTGATGAAATCTTGGAGAATAGTAAAAAATCTTCAAGAACACATGCTAGTTGATTTTCCTGGAGTTCCCTGGAAAATTCACTGATCATCATTAAAAAATAAATCCCCATGTTCCACATTCTAGAACAGGAAATAGAAATGCCCAGGTGAGAAGCAGTTCATCACCCTTCAATGCCTACAATTCAGAAAAGCTGTCCTGGCAACTGTCATTGAGAGCTTTTTGAGGCTCTCAATATGCAAAGTAGATTGTTCCTGATCTACAAGGCTTCTCTGTCTGCAGGCAAGTGGTTTGGGTTGTTTTTTGAGGTACCTCTCA
Organism: Solenodon paradoxus; assembly: GCA_004363575.1. Lineage (NCBI taxonomy): Eukaryota > Metazoa > Chordata > Mammalia > Eulipotyphla > Solenodontidae > Solenodon > Solenodon paradoxus. The sequence continues at coordinate 87,288 of RJWH01002248.1, read as the reverse complement.
TGATCCCCAGTGTTGACTTTGAAAGCACCACATAGGCTATATTTGTTCATTTATTTAACCTTCTTGTTAAATTGGAAGTTTCTTCCTTGACCCATTCCCCCACTCCTTGCAACATTGTCCAAACTGCAGTTTCTTGTGGAGCTTCCGGAGAAGTTGAGTCAAGTCGCTTAAATTCTCCTCTGTGAGACCCTAGGAGATCGTGTTATGACTTTTGTCTCATGCTATCCCCCAACCTCAACTTCAGGCAGATGAGATGATTTAAGAAACCACAGCCTATTTTCTGAATCTATATTTTATATAGTTGCATATTGTATATCAGTCTATTATTTTACTGATCTCAAGTCAAGCAAAACTATTTATTAACTTCTTAAACTGGAAAATTCCAAGTTAAGTGCATAGCATAAAAATTTTCAGGGTCCCATCACCCAGTAGTATCAACTATCAAATCAAGATTAATTTTGTCTCTGCTATATCCCTTATCTTGCTGTCCAACCACATACTTTGGAGAATAAAACCAAACATTTAAAAATTGAATTCCATCAACAAATACTTCAGATATCTCTTGAGAAAGTTTGGATCCTTCAAATAAAACAACACAGCTGTCAAACCTAAAAATATTAGCCGTACATATTTATCCAATACCAAGTTAGGATTCAAAGTTGACTATCTCCTGATTGTTTTCTTTAAATGAGCATTTAAATTAGGTGTATACGTTGCATCCGAATATGTTTCCAATTATCTTTTAATCTATAGGTGTTCTTATTTTTCTTCTGAATTTTTTTCAGAAACTAGATTTGCTATATAGCGTTTTCCACACCTTGACTTTATTCTGTAGTTGCCGTTGACCACAACTGGAAATGCTGTTTCTTTTGTCCCTTATATGGAGCAACTCCTGTAGAAACTGGAATTAGCTATGGTGCTTTAGTGCCTTTTGTCTTCCAGACACTTTCTATCACTAAATTCTTTGTAAATCATCCTGGATTTTCATAGATCAGTTTCTTTGCTGGTCTGTTTTATGCCATATAGTCTAGATACCATATGTTCTGGATATCTTATAACCTAGTTTTGCTTTTCCTGTGTATGGGCTTACTTTCAAGATGTTCTTCTGATTTGCTTTCCTATGAAATGATAGTTAAATCTGGAAGATGATCCAGTTTTGAATTTTTTTTTGAGGGGGGTAAAATTACTTCATAAAAAATTGCTGTGTTTTTCCCACCAGGAGATATGTAATATATGGTTGGGTTTGTTTGTTTGTTTGTTTTGGTAAAATTAGCAATTGTTGATGATCATTGTTAACTCAAATTATAAAGTAGTTCGTGTTACTTGAATCTTGTTTTTATTTCCAGACACTGAGTATGTCTAAGTCCAGCATTCTTCTAGGTTCTGTGCCAAGTGTTCTCAGTGATACCCTTGATTTCAGGAAATGCATGATCCTGAATTTTAAGGAACTTCATCAAGTGTTTGCAACTGTGTTTTCTGTTTTAAACAAAACCAAATCTCACAAATTGGATTAGTATTTTTAAAAATTACCAAAAAAAGAGAAACAATCTATTAAAGATTATTCTACTAAAGACACTATTTAATGAGTGAAAAGCAAGCTGAAGAGTGGGAAACCAGATAACACAGACTTCTATTCAGAATATATAAGGAGCTTTTGCCAATCAATGGCAAAAATATAGGCAGCACAATAAAGAAAATGAAAAGTATGTTTAGTTACTTCACAATAACCAATATAACACTTAATCTTATTAGTAATCTTGGAAATGTCAACTAAAACCATAAAGAGATAACACTATAGAATCACAAAGAGGTGAAATAAAATGACTGACATTACCAGATCTTAGCAAGAATATAGAGAAAGTGGATCTTCATATACTCAAGAGGAGAGAATATTCTGGGAAACTATTTTGCAGGATCCACTGGTATACACATACCCCATGACACAGTAATTGTACACCTACAAAAAATGTATGCATATGTCCACCTATTAGAAATGTGTATACATGTCCACAAAATGATGAGTACAAAAATATTCTCATAGCACTCTTTCTAATTAGCTAACAGTTAGAAGCAACTCAGTAGTAGAGTAAATAAATTTAGGCAGATTTATATTTATATCAAGTTAAAAAGAAAGAAACAAGATATAAAAGCCAATATGCTCTATGATTCACAGTATATAAATTTTCTAAACAAGAAAGGAAGCTAATGATATTGGAAATAAGCATAGAGGGTATTTTGACAAAGAGGGATTGAAACATGTCTGAATTGAGGCCTGAAGGAACTGCCGGGGCTGGTAGGGATGCTATTAATATTCTATTTCCAGTTTTGAGGAGTAGTTAATAATAAATGGCTTTCAATTTTTATCAATTCATTGAACTGTCATTATTTGTACAATCTTCTGAAAGCACTATATGCTTTAGTACATAAATACATTAAAATGTTATGTTTACTCAGTAAGAAAAAGTAGAGCTGACAGTTTCACACTTCTAATATTTCTTCATTAGTGGCATTGAGAGGAAAAAAGATAAACTAATCGCGCCCATTAAGATGTCAGCCAAAAAAGTTGAAATTATCAAGAAGATTGAAATGAAGCTTTATAAGCTCTGTAAACGACAATGAATTTCACCATGTTTTACTCTATCTTATGTGATATTAGCAACTGAATAAAAACAAGGCCATCATGCCTAGCAATTTTATTTTAAAACTAAGCAATAAGAATATGAAAAGAATTGTCCATAGTTTTTCAGTGCTGTTATGCTATGCTATTCTAGTACTTCATTGCATTTAAAATTCACTAAAGTTAACTTTAGCTCTTGACTTTTTAAATAGTGGTAAAAAATCTACATATTGAATAATCAAATTCATTCTAAAAATGGCTAACGTAATACAAAGAAGCAACATACTAACAAATTGAAACTATTTCTTTTTCTGAAAATACTCTGGAAGGAAGCTTGGAAAAAATGCTGAAGATTTCAATATGCTAATACATGAAGCAGACATAGAATAGTGCCTGACATTTAGTGCGCACAAAATAAATGTTAGCAGCTATTATTTGAACGAACAAATGACTCAGTGAGGGAGATTTTCTATAAAGTTGCATGAGAATTCAGTTTTCCCTTGTCATATGTTTGTTATATTTACTAGAGTGTGTTTCAGTAATTAAATTCGTGGAAAAAAATGCTTTGTTAATGCTTTGGAGAAACTATTATTCTCTTCCTTAAAGACTTCTTTAGTGGAAGAGTTGCTTCAAAGATGAACTAGAAAGTATAGTGACTGATAGAGCACTTGCAATATCTAGGACTTTTTAAAAAAGTGATCCTAAAGGAAGGTTAGAGACATGAATTCACATATGAAGTATATTCCCCGTGTCCTTATAGGCAAGTTACTCTTGCAAAGAAATGTGCCTAAACTTTACAAAGTTCTACAGAATGTTTTGGATATGTTAAATTTACAGGTACAGAAGTATAAAATATAGGAGGATCTTCATGGCACCTTGTGAGATGTGGGATGCCTCTGACACTCTTTTGTACCATATAAAGATTTGCATTTTCTTACGAGAAATCATTTGTTTTCAAAATTTAAGACATTAATATGTGATTTATTTTACAGAAAGCTGAGTGTTCACTTGTGCTTACCTCATCCAAAATAAGTGCCTGTCAATACTGTTAGAGGAATAACAAATGCACATTTGTGTTGACTCTCCAGTTAAAGAAGAAAATACTAGCTATACCAGCTGCAGTAAAAAAAGAAAAAAAATATTTAAAACATTTTGAAAATAGGTTGTTGGAAACATTTCTGGTTTTGTGTGCTTTCATTGCTAAAAGCACTATGCAACCAATAAAAATTTTCATCTTGCAAATGCTCAAAACTTGACAACAAAATTTCTAAGTCCTTGTACAACCTTCTAAGAAAGTTTAGGTGGGGGTGGGTTTAAACCTAATAAATAAATATTAATTTATTAACAACTCAAACCTGTTTTTAAAAAATGCTTTGACATTTGAGAAGATAGACATTCACTAGCCAATTTCAAGAATAATTTTGGAAAATTAGTAGATGCTGTTTAACATGTGTATCATAACAGAGCAACTAGCATGACATATTTTTCCATTTGGATTCATAGGTCTTTGTGAAACATTCTCCATGATGACCACCGTGAAACTATGTAAACAAATCAACTGAAATATGCAGGGAACAATTTTGATGCATTACAGTGCCAAATCAAGATTTAAAAAGTAATGAAATTCATCCAATCAGTTTTCTCAATTTTATTATTAGATGCAATACAATTTTTGTTAAAATATTAATATAACTTTGTTTTATAGTTTCTACAATCCTCATGATATATTAATAAAGTAAATTATGTGTATAAAGTGTATATATACATACATAATTTTATGTATATATGCATGTGTAACATTTATATTTTATGCTTAATATTTTTATTGTTAAGAACACATAATCAGAGCACCTTAGAGATCCCTGATTTGGAGATCGAAGGAAAAAGGAAAAGATGGCAGAAGAGATGAGTGAGTGAGGATCTGAGAGACAGGAAATATCTCAGAGTACAGTGTTTCTGAAAACTGAAGGGGCAAGATTTTTAAAAATGATCAGTCTGTTAACAGTTCTGTGTAGCAGAAAGCTCAGGAATCACAAGGTCTGAGAAAAGGCCATGGGATTCATGACAGACGATTAGAAAGTTACTGGTGAAAATATTTTAGCCTAGTGGTAGGAACAGAAACCATTTTCCACTCAGTAAATACCCAGATAATAAGAAAGAACAAAAGGAAGAACAGATTCCTCTTACTAAAGTTTGACGAATGAGGCAATGGAGAGACAGTAGGGAATACAACACAGTGTTCAGTGTACCTGATGAAATATGACAGAGAAGAGTGGGAGAGACGGTGTCACAGTCAGAGGAGAAGGCACTTATTTTAGAAAGAGGACTGGACACTGAGAAAGATAAGAGATGAATTGCATTTCTCAGAAAAGATAGGGAATGCTGTGGAATCGATGTCTTTCATATGACTGTACTCTCAATGACTTAAGTGACTAATTTCCTAAGACTGAAGAATGTCAGATTGTGATTATGAGTTTGGTCAAAGAGGGGGACTTGAAATAGCTTTTACGAACCTCTCATAAGAAACTGAAGCCGTGATCCTCAGATTACTAAAAACACTCAGATGTCAAGCAACATGAATTTATGCCAGAGAAAAAGAGAAATTTCATTACTTATTATTTTTCTAATCAGCTGTATGTCCTCTCACCTTTGTAGGTGAGAGATGCTTGCATCCACAATCTTGATGATGGAGAAATTTTGAGAGAAAATGAGGTCCAAGTTCTGATCGTACCTATAAGATACTAGATCAAACAAAGATAGGCTTTTAGTATATTAAAATAAAATTAATGCTTGCAAAGGAGGAAGGAAGAGAGGTGGGCAAACTGGGTGAAAGGGGATAAACTTAATATATTATATAGAGATGCCTGATTTTGTAGAAATTTAGGGTAGGTGTTAGATGGTAATCCCAGAGCATGCTTTCTAAAGGGACTAGAGACTAGAATGTGCACATAGGAAGATGTAAGAAGGGCAACCTTTATGGGAAAGGGTTTCAAACAAATGTTGCCAGGCACGCATTGAAGTAAGGCTATGGGGAGCAGATTGTGGGACTGCTTCCTATTATGGCAGCTGTTGACAATAGTGCATGCGTTTTACATTTTAGCAACACTTTGGAGCAAGAATGCCACTTGACATTTCATAGAATAGGAATGCTTAAAGAAAGAGTGAGATGAAGCATATCAGAATGGTGTCTAGCTTAAATAATAATATAGCAATATTTTAAATCATTTTGCTAGAATGGATACTTTTCAAAGACTCATGTGAAAGCCTATGTTTTTATACCTATAAGGTTAAAATGATTTCAAATGTAATTTTTAAGAAATGAAGTTAGAATACTTTTTCTAGATACAGAACTATTATATTGTGCGTTATAGTTCCTACCTGCCATCTGCAGCAAGTATTGCTCTGTTGATCACTTCTCAAATGCCCACTGATACAAAATGAATTTCACCCAAAACTAATTTAACAAATAATGTTATATTGGTTTTTTTCTAGTGTAATTTCTGTAATTCAAGCTAAAATGAATTTTCCTGCCTTTTGGCTACAGATAATTCTTGAAGAGTCTCGGAGTTATGATTATCCAATTAAAATAGGAAGTGGGAGATTTATGACATTAAGAACGCAAATTAATGATTTTAAAATTTGAAGGAAGGCAAAATAAAAATAAACATGGAAGTTCATTTATATGTAAAGATCTATTCCAAGATTCACAATATTAGCATTATACATAAGCCAACCGTGGAATTTTTAAGGGTATACACTATCACAGGAACTTTAAAGTAGTAAATACTTTGCATACTTGTCCATTATCTAGAGTGATGGGACTAACATCTTTGAAGCAGCCAAATTTCTTGTTTATCTCCTTAAGAATAACAATTTACAGATTAGCTATCTATTCTGACGACATAGTTCCAATTGAAGTATGTAAAGTATATCATTATATTTAGTTCTGAACCCATGAGCTAGTATTTATTTTTTCTCCAAGAGCATGGTTAAATCTAATAATATCAGGATGATGGAACTTCCAGATGTCAGATTACCTAATTCCCAGTTTTCAGCATGGAAGACAGAAGAAGACACAACTGAAATATATATATGCACTTACAGTATCTTCCTTTAATGCAGAATATGTTCTTGAAACTTTCTTTGAAAGTGAAGATTTAAAGTAGTCTTAACAGTGAGTAGAGAAATATTTCCCCAGGGAACATGGTAAGATCTCTAATCATGGCTCCTGCAGTTCTTGCTTGGATCTGATCCAAACAAGTCCAGTAGGTAGAGGAGTTCCCTGAAGGGCTAGAATGGGAGTTGCCATCTATTATTTAGGCAATGAGGTGATACAGGCCTCTTCCTTTTCCATAGTCTAACTGTCTCTTCTCCAACCTAATGGAAAGGGTAGGTCAGATAGCAAAACCCACCCTTTTTAGAGATCTGAACTTCTGGTGGAACCTGGAGCAGGCAGGGATAGAAGAATCTGTCCCACCTGTCACAACTGGACCCGAGTCAAACCACATGTATGCATCTGTGACCGCTGTTGTGACCCCTAATCAGCTGCCAGTCCAGAGCCCAGCCAGCCTGGCCCCATCTGAAGAACATCGCAGCCAACCTGGTTAAGAGGGAGAAGAAAGAATATTGTCCAAGCAGGTAAGTGATGCCAGCAAGGAGTCTTATCGGGAAGGACCACTGCTTGAATCTCCAGAAGTGGAAGAGGTGGACATGGGCTCTGAATGGCTGCTGGAATGAGGCCTCTCTGTCAGAGGCCAGGGAAACACCCTAAAAACTTAAGACTGCAAGTCAAAGTAAAGATATCAAATACAGCTCACCTTTGGGATTAGGTGGAACAAACTCAGAAGCATTCTTTCAATTGGTAGAAAGAGCACATTTTTGGCAGTTGCATAAGTATAGGTGGAAAATTATCTGAAGTAGGATTGTTTATATGGATAATTAATTTTTAAATGGTTTTTCAGTCTGTATTCTGGCTTGTTTACATATTTTACTCACAAAAACTAATATTTTCCTCTGTTTAATTGGCTATTTATAAGGAACAATGAGAAACATACTAATTTTTAAAATAACTTGAAAACCTAAACTGTGGTGATTCAACCACATAACAAATAAAAGAGAAAACACTCACTCAGACATTAGAAGAGAATTTGTATGGACTGTATGTTCACAGGAAATGATCATTTGAATAAACAGAGAAAATCTAAATTTTTATGATTGGATTTTGAATTTTCTTTATTTGAATGTATAGTCTTGATTTCTGTTATTGCCTTTCTTACTTTAAACAGAATTTAAACAAAGTTAATGAGAAATTTTCCCCCAAATGTTGAAATTTCTTCCCAAATATCACTTGAACTTACTTTTCTAAAGTGAAAAAGTACAGGCAGTAGAAAGGGTTAGTTATTTATATAAGCAGAGAAGGGTCTTACTTTTTTATTCTTTTAGGAGAGAGATTGATTTTTCACAAAGTAAAAAGTAAAGTACATTATCTTGAATACTTCCTGTTGTTTTAAATGTGAATTATATTTAGTCCCTGAACCAAGACAGGGACTTGTTGCTTTTTTAAGGAAAATCAAGTCTTACTTGCCCTTGAGGAAAAGGGCAAAAACAAAAATAATCTTCTACTGTGAACCTCTGTGAATTGTTTGGAAAAGGATAAATATCATCCAACACCATGGCCTCACATATGAGATGAAATATGGATTTGAGGAAATATTTCATAAAAATTTAGGTAGAATATTTTTGTAATTTATCTTGTTCTTTTCTTTATCCATGGGAGGAATATTCAGTGCCTTATAACTGGATCATTGCTTTCTGCAGGAACACTAAATGCAGTATAAAAACTACAAGCCAAGAACATCATGAAAAATAACTTAATAACAATTTTATAATAGCAGACAAGTTCCTAATGACTCATTTCTAATGACAAGTTAAATGGAAATTACGCAAGATAAATAGGATTTATTGTTTAAGTACAGCTATAGAGTGGTCACAAAGGACAAAGTCCTGCCAGTTCAAATTTATCTATGTTCTTCTCTGTTCCGTGCACATATTTTATTTTTCTCATTTTCCTCTGGACCTGATCTGATGAAGGCTTGACATCATTGAAGACAGAGTTTTATTTCTTCCATTATTGTCAGGCTACAGTCTCATGCCTTAGGAATATGGAACTAACATGTATAGAGACTCAAATTCACACTTTCCCTATCCTAACCATTCTTTGATTTATAATTTCCACAAACTGACCTATCTAACTTGAACCAGAGAAGTGTGTGGGCTACTAAATAACCTTAGTCTGCAATGATTACAGCAATGAGTTTTTGTAAAATCACCAGATTTGCATTTTGTGTTTTTTTATGGATAAAACAAGTGAAAAATAGATGCCATTCAACTACATAAGAAACAACGCTGTTTAGAGTGACTAAACCATTGCTCCTGATATGTGAACATGTGGCTATCTAGTGACTACTGACCAGTTGGTCAAAGAAAAAGTCATAAAAATTAAGTCCATATTTTATTCATCTATTTCCCCATCAATTTCATATATAGCTATTTAATACTATATTTAAGACACTGAGGTAAGGGCTGAGTACAGTGAATAGAACCAACATAGTACAAATTCTTGGTAGATCTATATTTTAGCCAGAGAAATAGACATGAAACATAAACCAGGTACTATTCAACTGTATTTGAGAAAATTAAATCACAGTAGAAGTAGAAGAGACTCAAAGACTAGACACAAAGTTTCTGGCAAAAGTCTACATGATGAAGGGAAACTTGCAAGAAATTTAAACTTAATAAAATTAAGGATGAAACATTTGTGAAAAATGTTCCCGATAAACAAAATAGCCAAACCTTGAAGTAAGAAGGAAGAGTGATGGGATTGTAGAATTAAAGGACATTAGAATTAGAAGCTGGAGTACTTATTATGGAATGCAAGTCTTTGCCTCATCTCATTTCATAAATCCCTCCTCCCCTCTGGATTCACATACATATAGATGGTAAACTGAGCAATGCGATTGTTGTCATTGTCTAGGGAGGGTAAAACAAAAACAGAATCACTAACAAAGCATCGAGAAATTCTTAACAGTCATGTTTAATTAAAGGAGGTTAAATCAGCAATGCAGAATGAGAATAAGTGGTTGAAAGGACCAGAAGACAAAGAAAGGGAGAGGCTATATGCCAAATGCTCTGTGGGATAAAACATGGTAAGTCTGTTAGGTTACTGGTGAGACTGAAGTTTTCAAGCTGGGACCTACACTGTGTAGGGAAAAAAAGGGGGAGTGGCCTAGCAGGCTGGTAGAAAAAGAGAAAACACAGGAATCAGTGGAACTCAGATCCCAGTGGAATCCAAAATTAGTCCTGCTGGAAGAAGCAATTTTGGAGGTGGAATCTTTGGTGGGAGTTGAGAGATTGAACTTGAAGATAGTCCACTAAGTTAGAGAGGAAGCCAGTGATTTTGCAAGTACAAAGTCTCAGGTTTGACACATTTCAGATGTGACTTGAGGAGAGAAAATCTAAGGCAGAAAAATGAACAGTTTATTTGTAATGAGGAGATTCAGTCGGGGTGTTGAATGGGATGTTTGTGCAGATGCAAACATCATCCAGGATCATCACACTAGAAGAAAAAAAATAATAGTTCAACCTTTCTGTGAAGGATGAATGATGACCATAAATTTTTAGATAAATGGCATCAATAAGAAGAGATATGGTACATAGCTAGAATATCAAAGCAGTGGGATTTGTCGTAAGGAGTTATGGATGCGGTATGGACAAGAGTATCTCACCCTGAGTATGAAACATGTGGAGGAAAAAGCACCCATCTTCATTTGCAGGAGAAGTGCTGTCCTCAATGAATAATGGAAATTGAGTCAAGGTAGATAGATAGAGGTAACATTCTGAAAGAAATTTGAGTTGTAGTATAATTTGTAAATCATGGAACAAAGTTCTGAAGACAGTGAAAAGCTTTAAGAGACACATACATACACACAGAGAAAGGGGTAAGGTGGTGGGGTTTGGGATTTAATGGGGGACAAGTGGGCAAATGAAAAAAGGAGCTTTGTGAGAATTTTGTTGTACAGAAAATCCATGCCTAGCAATAGTTGGGAGACCCAGGGAACTGGAGGGAGGAGCTGACAAAGTAGGTTGAGAGAATGTGGCAGTCAGTAATTAAGGAGACATTTACACGAGGACCGGGTAACAGGAGCCTAGCTTAGTAAGTAAAAAAGGGAAAATAGGAAAACCTGTTAGGGCTTGACTAAAGGAGACCCAGTGGTGGGGACTGCTTAGAGCAAAGTGGGGTTGTTAATTACGGAAATGCTGTCATGTGTGCATAATGTCTACTCTGTGAGATGTGTGCCACAAGAAACACCGGGTCTTTGCAATAATTGGTCCATTTTCTCTCCTTGGCCTCTCATGTTGGTGATTTCAAGTTTAAGGATTCTTATATAAATTCTGCATTTCTTCTTTGCAGTCTGGGATATACTGTAAATGCATATTATTTCCGTAATCATTCTGCATTTTTCTTTCAAGGTTTGTATATTATCCATTGAATTTGATATGTAAAACAAGAAGCTACAGTCCTTTAATTTGCTTGATTGTTCAGCACTGATAAATTATGATTTGACATTTATCTAACAACTTGAAATAATATATTTTCCAAAGGTACCTAAATCAAAATCAAAGGAGTACTGAGACATTTGTCAAATCTATTTCTTTCTAACACTCTGTTATAACACATCCTAACAATACATTCAAACTTCATGTGGCTTTTGTGGGTGATTCAAATGTAAACAAGTACAGTGGTTTAGTACTCCTTAACATCAACATTCAAACTCTGATCTTTAGAGTTATCCCTGGATCCCATCCTATGTCATTAGAAAAGGAACCATGTGCAAATACTGTGCTTTCATTTCACTCTCTGCTTAAACACCCTAAGTAACCATTTTTGAACCATTTATTCTGAAACTATATAATGTTTATATTTGTATTGTCACACTGTATTAATCCTCTACCCAGTATCTGGGATACTATAGATAAACAGCTGTTTAGTGTGCCAATGTTTAGTGGTGTCTGTTAACTAGAAAAACACATTGGCATTCAGCCCCAAACAGACTTACTGAGTTCATGAAGCTGTGAAGTTCAGTTGGACGGAGTTAGTTTTAGCTGATCTAGGCTAGGTTTGCCCAAATATCTGAGGCTCCCTTTTTTTTGTTATGTGTTTTGTTTTTTAAGGAAAGTTGCAGGCATGAATGAAGGTGAGTAGAGACAGGCTGGCAGGAAGAGAAGGAGGATAAGGCACTTTTTAAATTTTATTTAGTTGTTCATCCTGGCTTTCATCCTGGCCCCAAGGTCATGAACCCTTCTTCTTGGGATATGTGACCTGCGCTCTTGGCCAAAAGCAGCTGATAATTCGCTACTCCACCTAGGTGCACCTGGGGCTCTTGACTGTAGGTTGTCTCAGATAGGATGACTGGGAAGCCTGACTTGTCTCTTCTGGTCAGTGTTCAGAGAGATAATTCTCATGACATAGTAAAAGAAAAAGAATGAACGTTAGCTAATTGTGCAAGCATCTTTCAAGTGTCTGTGTCATATCTGCCAATATTTTATGGATTCAGAAGTCACATAGACAAATCAAACATCAGAGTAGGTGAGAATTGCAATTTACATGCAGAGGACATGGACACAGATTGGTAAAGAACTGGAACCATCAGGGACACCAGGTCACACAATGGATCAATGAACAAATATGATCATAGAGTGACATGAAAAGCACAGGGATTCAGGGAGACATATTCCCAAGGATCAGCACTGTTTACTTTGTTAACTTGGGTGAATTATTTAACCATGATGGACCCAATTTCTTTATGATGTCTTCAGACTTTAAGAACCTTCAATTTAAGCTTGTACTGAAGCTTTTAATGAATGCAATGCACAGTCTGTAGGAGAAATACAAGATGAAATGTTTGTTATCCTATCTTTCAGTGAGCCAAAATGACCAGTGTGTATGACCAAATTGACTGGCTAATTTTCATTCTATGAACATTTTGACTCTTTTGTAATCACATTGAAACTGAAAAACGTCTATTCTGAATCGGGGTATGAATTCAAGTGCTGCAAGTTCAATTTCCTATCTAAGTCTTTACTTTTTGCTCCTATCTGATGATTGGTTGGAAGCATACAGTATGTCAGTCAAACATCAAACACTCTGACATCTCTTATATGTGAGATGAGTTTTAGGGTCTACTAATGTCGTGCCTTAATGATTCATTTCTGTTATGAATTATTCTTGAATTAACTAGAGGAACTTTGTCAAGTATGCACAATAATGATAAAAATGTAGGTAATTTTAAGGTATATATTATGATTTATTTTATATAAAGAATACAAGATACCAAGATGAAACCTTCTCTTCATTATATAATTTGTAATTATACAGCACACAGTAAAATGATGGACTTCTTAAACTAGAAGAATAAAAACTGAGGTTTCAAAAGAAGAAAGACATATATACCAAAGGTTTTTAAAGATGATTTTCTGTGCCTGAGATGACTTCTGATTTTAGTCACATAGATTGCTCTAATGAATTACACCTCAGTTACCAAAACATATTAATGAAAACACAATCTGCAACTCCCTATTGTCATTTCGTATGTTGTGTTTCAGATATACAGAAATACCTTGCCATGTGATAAATCTTTGCACTTGTCTTATCTCTGGGAAGCATTTATTTTGGACTGATAGTTTGCTTGTGAACTGGCCTGTGTCGTTTCAGAGTCTCCGTGTAGACATAAAAAAGAAACTGCAGTCAAATGAAGCTGGCGTGGATTCAGAAATACCAGTCGGTTGTCAGAATGATTTAGCCCATCTGGAGAAAGGGAGGAGGAAGAACCGGGCAACTGCAGACACCAGTGTAAGCCCAGGTCAGTTAACCACATGATAATGGTTTTAACTGCCTAGAGGACAGATGCATAAGATTCGGATTCCTCCTACCATTTTGCTTGGCATGTATGACCCACTCAAAGTGAGCATTCTGAACTGCAAATTTCATTGAAAAACAGCTTAAAGTGCAGCATTATATGAAACATTCACAACAATGTTCATTATTATATTTGACTTTTCTCCTTGTTTATGGTTTTCATAGGCAAAGAAGTGTTTTTACTAGTGATTATCAGAGGAAAGGGAATGAGAGTGGGAAAACTGGATAAAAGGGATTCATTATAAAGTGCAGGAGAGAATTGAGCCACTAGTGGTGAAGTTAATGTAATCTATATACATGTTGATTTACAATGACGCATCTTTTGAACCTATCTAATGTTATGATCCTGTGTTACTTCAGTGAAATATTTTTAAAGATTACTTGTATTTTCATGGCAATATTTTCAAATCTGGCTAGATTAACAAGAAAGATTGATGATTGAAGAAGAGGTTAAAATAATTGAGATGCTTTTACTTTAAAGAAGTTTCTGATAAGTAATCTAATGTAGACTTGAGTTATGGTGGTTTAGTTTATAGAGATGATGATTTGATGTTTTTCATCTCTACTGAAAGCAATACAAGAGTAAATAGATTTGTGGATAAGCTGATAGTGTTCATTTAAGTTACCTAGACTATATTCCATATTGTGGAAATCTGGAATGAGTTAGCAAGGGAAATGAGAGCTTTCTTTATTGGCAATATTTTAGATGCAACAGAGCCACTCAATTTCTATTACACTTTATCTTTGGAACTTCACATTTCATTTGTAGGAAAATTGAAACTGTAATTATTCTTAAGCATATGGTTTGTTCCTTTCTCCTCCTTATTTGGTTTTTCAGCTAGCACTATTTTTTCCTCCAAGGGCATGTAAAAGTCAAAATGCTAGATATAAAGTGTCTGAAGTGTTTCTGCCAAAGCTCTGTCTGTACAATCTGGGTTCTTTCATGTAGTTAGCTTATTGGCTTCTGACACTCCTATAGAAATATCCCATAGAGCATTTCTTATTACCTTTCCATTGACTCTCTCTGAGTGATAAAAAAGAAATTCTGTAAAGGGCTTTGAAAACCATGCATATTGCAATTCCTCCAAATTTCAAATACTAATCAAATGTGACTCAAGTGTGAAAGAAACAACCACTGCAGTGAAAATTGCTGCTGCGTGTTGAGTCTCAAGCCATTATTAATTCATTGGAAACGCTTTTTTTTCCTTAAGATTATGGAGCCTCTTAAGTACTAGGTAACACAATTCCTGCGATCAAAGTTTTTGTTTCAGTCATAGGAAAACTTGTTATCAGATCTGTATGTGACACTCCGGTGTCTGAGTCTTCCTGGGACGACGTGTGGCAGCCCAGCCATGTTGCTGAGTGAATAGTGCCGGGTGCAATACAGACCAGGGCAGCACCTGCTTTGAACACATTGCCTATAAGTGATGACTTAAGGAAAAAGAGGACTAGACATTAAAGTAGTGGTTCTATGCATGTGAGACTTCCTAACTTTATGTAATAGAGTGAAATGAAATCTCTTTTCTTAGGTCAATTTTCACATGGATTTATGTAGTAGTTACCTAATGGATATATCTAGGCAACATTTTTATTTGCCTCCCATTTCTAATTATATCACAATCTGTCTTTATTATGAATTAGAACTGTGTGACAATTCTGTACACACAAATGCAAAAGTAAGCATGTCGTGGTGGCTTAGGTGCTAAGCTGATGATTGTGAACCATGTAAAAACTCAAGGAACCAGATTTGTGTCCAGACTCGGGGCTGGGGAAACAATCAAAAATAAATAATCAAATATATAAAGGTGTTTTCTCCTCCTCTTTCTTCCTTTCTTCTTTCCCCCAAAATGCTTCTTCCTCCTCTCCTTTCCTTCCTCTCTAAAATAAAAATAATGATCATAATGATAACACATAAGTGATGCAGAAATATAATTCTTCAAATGTCATTTTTAGTTTATGTAATATGTATTTCTTCAATTAAAAAAAGACAGTGGATTTACATTAATATTTGCCATACCTGGAATGAATAACTCACCTCTGACTATTCAATATCTACCTTGAATTTCAGGATGAGCACATGAAACCATTTCTGAGCTTTCCTCCCTCTTTTTTTTTTTAATGCTAAAACATAAGTCAGCAATATCCTAAATTTTCTTTGGGCAGATGGGTAGTTTCAGAGCCTTTGTAGCAAACAAACCTTTTAAGCTGGGCTGCGGCTTCTCTATATTTTTCCTTCTTAACACCCAGATTTTATTCCTTCAGTTCGATGAAGTCAGACCATTTCAAATATGTATCAAATGATTGTACTAAAGGGAATTATTGATTTTGGGATTGAGTGCAAGCAGCTAGGAATCACAGGGAAGGGCTGCTGCGCGCTGTAACGAATTCGCTCTGTTGCAGCCAGGACTGACTCCATGACACCTCTGTGAGACCAGGGCACTCAGTGCCCAGCCCCTTTACAAAGAAACTGATGAAAATTCCTCGCCAGATCCCCAGATGGCCTTTTTCTCTGGGTCCCTGATTCACTCTGGTTGCTTGATGGAGCCCACATCTTTTTTTAGGAACATAATTATTAAATCTGCCTATTGTTTTGTCCATAAATTACTAACAGAACAATTCTCTGAAAGTAGGATGATTAAGTGGCTAAGCTTTGGAGTCTGAACTTAAACCGCTAGGTCTAAATCTTGGCTTCCCCACTTGCTCTCTGTGCACCAGGGGCAATTTGTTCACATCTCTATCTTATTGGTAAAATTGGGTTAATAATAGCACTACACCATAGGCTATTTTGAGACCACATTAGATAAAATAGGTTGCAGTTGGTATAGTATATAATAAACTCCAAATGAATCATAGCTGTAGCAATTAACTTCTGCATCTTTATGATCTGGTAGGAAGGAAACTTGCTCCCGACTATGTGCTGCAAAGTGCTGGTTGACACCATCTGACGCAGCCCTTGTAGTGTCTGAATTTTCTTCTGTACTCTTTTCCTTGGAAAATTGTATCTGCCATCTTGGTAATTTCATAACTTCTATGAATCCTATGCACATGGGAAGTGCTTAGAAACCTTCTGGAGATAAGTCACTGACTCTGCAGAGTCCAAGAAACAGTTCAATTACCCTGGTAGCCTTGATTCTCCCTACTGGACTTCTTTCCTTCGTATGTCAGCAGCAAGAGCTCAGGAACAGAGTTCAGCTTTGTTGCTTCATCTGTTTAAGCGCTATTTTTGGTAAATGACATGTGCTAAGTGAAAACGTTTGTTCTAAGTGGTTTGCTGCATGTTCGGTTCCTAGAGTGACAGACATGCATAAAGTTTGTTGGAAAGAACTCTCAGGAGCAATATACATAAAGGAGAAATCAAAAGCAGGTCTCAGGAGAGGGAGAGGCTGTATCATAATACACCTGAAACGTCAGCTGATTCTTCCAGGAGCACTGAGCTGACATGGCTCTTCAAAGGTGTCCTGTATTTTATTAGGGGGAGGGCACCGGGACTTTATATGCCCTGCATCAATCTGTCATTGAACAGCTGCCCCCCAGAACAGAGCATAGCTTATGTAAGGTGGCTTCCTTCAAAGAGTAAAGTGATCCAGCATCAGAGGATTTTCATTTCGTTATGAGAAGGATGTGGTTATTATAGACCACTCATTAAATTCAATGATTGCTTCTGGTAATCTGGCTGAAAAAAGGACAATTTCCTGTTGTCCTCCTTACATGTCTCTCTAGAAACAGCAGTCTTTCCCAGAATGGATCATCTTTTAAAATATGCCTATCTATTTTTCCTGAAAAAAACTTGACTGAGCAAATTTTATACTCTCCTGATCAACAATCTTGAATCGAATTTCCTATATTTTTAGACTAAATCTATGCCACAGTTCATCCTCCTAAATTAGAATTGTCAAGTAGTGTGAAGAGTCCTGGGCCAGAATACAAACACTGCCCTATGGTCTTATCCCAATTTGCCACCACCTGGATATTTAGGCTTTCACAGGACATTTCATTATTAGAGTTACACTTTCCTCACCAAAACAAGAGGTCCACCAGGCAATCCGTAGACCCTGTTAATTCTGCAAGTGTGGGATCCTATGGCTTATTCTACTGTTATAAAGTGATGAAACTATTAGTCATCTCTAGATAGACTCACTGAACGTTTTTCACCTCATCTGGGAAACTAGTCACTGTGGCAAATTAAACAGTTGAAAGGAACACGTTCCATGGAAAATCTCTTCACTAAGGTCAAGGTGGGAGTTAGAAGTAAAGAATGGATCTATTCAATGGCAAAGAAGTTTTTATATTGATTTTAATGTATTTTTAATATTTAATCTGATGTTTAGATTTTGTTCTTGTGACAGAAACTATAGCTCCCTCACCAGGATTACTTGAGAGTTAGACAAAGTGGGGGCTTGACACTAAAGGCTGATTGAGTGCCTGAATATATACTATCAAGACATAGGTGCTTTGCATATCATAGATCACAGTCTTTCTCAATTTTAATAAGGGAGCACTTAAGTAATTCACTATTATTCTCATCTGTGTATTTTTAAGAATAATAATTACTTTATTCTAAACTAGAAAGCCTGTTTTTAAAAATATTACATATCTTAAAGCATAGTAGAAATTCTCAATGTGTCTTTCATCCATCTATTTAACATCAATGTAGATTTTTTTCCATAGTCCAAAGAAACAAACAAAAAAATGGCAACAGTAGAAATCCCTTGCATTTCCAGGAAACACTATTTTAGCTTAGAATTACTGACAGCCTAAAGCAACATGTTAGAAGATTGCTCTTTATTTGATAGCAACCTATTTCCCTCTTTTCAGAAGGTTTAAATGCTTAAGAGCATGCTGGAAGGAGAACCCGCAGTCATTCCATTCTTTGAGCCATTCTGAAATATCATTTCCTATTAGGCAGTTGTGTGAGAATTGACAGCCCTGCCCCACTCCTTCCCTAGAGATTAATTTATTTCCTGTAGCGCTTGTTCTTCGTGGAGAGCATGACTCGTCATCCTTCACCAATGGGAGAACTCATCAGCAGAATGTTAATTATAAAAGTAAAACCATACATTATATTGCAAGGGGAAAACAGTTGGCTAGGCAAACCAACCTTTTTTCTTTCCCTTTCACTCCATTCTCTCCTCCATCTGTGGCTGGACAGAAACAGGAGCTACTGGGAATGTATTCTGTGAGGTGGCAGGACTGAGAGGAAGCTGTGCAGGCTTTGCAAGCAGTCAGCACCTCTAATTCAAAGAATGTCATATTTCTTTGTGGTTTTTGCTTCCTTGTCTGTAAAATAAAAATAAAAGTACTAACCTCTTTTGCAATGTTGTAATGAGACTGGCACGAAGTAGACACCAGAACATGATCATTATTATAGAGCTCCTTTCACAGTCTTTAATTGATACTTACTGCACTCTGATGGTGTGGCATCATTTTAGGTATGTCTCATGGTAGTTTAATACTTGAAGAACTATAATTTCAGCTCTTAGGAGAGTCAGTAGTATGACACCAAGCCAGGCTATTAAGATAGCCTGTTTGAAGTCTTGTCTTCCTTGCCACTTTATTTTACATTGATTACCACTTCTATAGATTTCATAACACCTGCTAGAGACATATGAACTAATTATTTTTCATCAACAATTTCTTTTAAAAATCCAAAACCGATTCACTTACAATTTTAGATCTGTCTGTTAGGTTTGAAATGGTATTTGAGTTTATTTAAGGAATATTTTCTCTGAAATAAAAGTTACTCATTTCTATTTGATTCATCTCAGAAATAAAACCAGTAACTGAAGAAGGCAATAGTGTGATGGCAAAGTAGTGATAAAGTTGAGAATTACTAGAGGCAGCAACAAAATCATTTATTTTAAAGCCAGAATGATCATTATTTCAGTAATATCATTATAATTAAGAAGTCCTTTTATGTGATTTACCTTTTTTTCTTGTTTTTTCCACATTGTTTCAAGATTTGAGTGTAACACTAGAAAGAGTAATTGATGTATTCAATAATAAAAATAGAAATTGAGTACGAACACATACGACTGAGATCTAATACAGGACTAACCCAAGCAGAGATGAGCTGTGGTCATGGTGTGTAACTCAGGATAGTATTGTTTCAGGTGCCGAAATAATATTTTTCTTAAGACCACGGACAGTGCCTTAACTTTGGTAGAACAAGGAACTGCATATATATGGTGACCTCTGTCTTTGCCCTTTTTGGAGTCATGTACAAATCACTGAACTTTTCTAATGGTAAATGCATTTTTTTAAGTATGGAGATTATTTCTAAATAATACAGTCTGGAGTCCTTTCCCAATTCCCTAATTTTCCTCATGAATAACTTTCAATCTTGTTATTTAAAATTATCTTTTCCTTTTCTTCTAACCCTTTTTTTTTTTTCTGGTTGGCAGTTAACAGTCTTTTGTATATCCATTATTCCAAAGTAATTATGGTTCTAATTTCATTCACGAAGCCCATCTTTATTCTAACCAATGAACTAAGTGAAGCAAAGAGGAACAAATTACAATAACTTTTGGAATTTATCTCAGTCATTCTCTAAGATCTTGTGCATAAAATAGCAACTGAATGAACATATTACAAATATGTATTCTTGGGATCTTTCTCTCTAGAGCAAGGTTGACAGAATTAAGCAGTGAGTCAGATCTGTCCCATTGCCTACTTTTTATATAACTAGCCCAGAAGATAAAAAGTGTTTCTTTTTTCATTTTATCTCTTTAATATTTATTTGGAGTAACATCACATCATGACAAAATACAGGTGTAAGGCATGCAACACTGGAAATCAACATCTGTATATGCTACATTAAGTTCAAATATTAGTGAATAGTTGAATAGAAAGGTTTAGTCATTTAAAATGGTTGAAGAAGAGAATAGTTTCTGACATGTGAAACATACATGAAATTCAAATTTTAATGTCTACATGAAGATTTATTGGGAAACAGCCTTACACATTCATTTCCTGTCTGTGGTTGCTTTTGTGCCTTATCAATAGAGTTCACAGACTATACAGAGTCTGGCCCTTTGCAGTGAAAGTTTGCTAACCTTTGCTCTAGAGAGTGCCAGAAATTCTCAAGTAGGACTCTGTTTTAATGTGTTTCTTTGGACATTCTGAGAAGGGGAGTCTCTGGACCACACTTTCAAAAACAATACAATAAAAGAATTGAGAGCACCTTTGGTATTTTTCTTACTTAATCACATCTACCGCATCAGCAAATCCCGTTAGCTTTATCTCAGTCATTATCTAGAATGAGACCATTGACAAATGTTTACAATGTCCATTGCTATCAACCATATCCAAGTTATAATTTCTCATCTGGATTCTTGTACTGGCTTCTTAATTATTTCAGCCACTTTTGCCCTTGCATCATACTATCTATTCTCAACACAACAGAGTGATTATATCCAAATTTAAATCAGATTATGCAATTCCTTTCCAGATCCTCCAGTGGCTTCACTATTTCCTTCCCTTCCTCACTATGCTAGTTACATTAGCCTCCCAGCAGTTCTTCAAAAACTCTAGGGCAGCTCTATCCTCAGTGCTCACCCAGGCTCTTCTCTCTCTCTGTGGTATAATCTTTCCCCAGAGATATGCATGGCTTCCAACATTGTCTCCTTTAGGTCTCTCCTAAGTCATTATCTTCTTGGTGGTCCCTTCTGTAATTACCCTATTGAAATTGTAATCTTAATTAAGACTTCCTATCTCACATACCAACTCACATTCTATACATTTTGCTTCTTTATTTTGAGTATGGGTTAGCTTCCACACATGAGAGCACCACGAAGGCAGGGATTTTTAAGTTTTCTCTATCCTTAGATTCTAGAAAAGTGCCTGGCTCATTATAGTTTCTAAATAAATATACCTTATATACAGAAACAAATCCCAGATTACCATTTTGTACTTGACATATAATGTATGACACTTACCAAATATCTGTATGCCAAGTCATTTGTCAGGAGTATAAATATAAGACTCTCAGAAAAATAATGCAATATCCATATAACCACTGAAGATGAGAGTAAGATGCAGCCACTGTTTTGAACTCAACTAATAATTTGAAAAGTTGGCAATAAAAAGGAAAATAGAGGGTGGGTTCAGTTGCAGAACTGGTACATCAATGAGAACATTCAGTGTCAATGTCCAGAAGTGACTCCACGAATTCACTATAATCAAGTTGCCACCTGAAGAGGTAGGTTTGCTTCCTGCAACCTTTCCTGTCACCATTACACTGAGCAAGGGGAGAAGACTGGCACTCAAAATTCCCCAAAGGAAAAACCAGATGGGTGTGATGAGTCTTAGTTCCAATGAACAGTTTAGGGAAACTAGCTTTATAAGAGAATGAAACACAATTTCAGATATACTTGAACTTGATGCCTCTAAAGTAATAGGAGATCTAGATTTTCTTTCTCTTTAGTCTTCTCATTCAAAAAAAAAAAAAAAGGATTCATCTAATTTTATGTGTATAAAGCTTCATTTTGTGGATTGAGCAGTAAGTTACTTTTACAAAGGAAAGAGATTTTGACTATTGAAAGGCACTTTTGACAATTGAATGATATGTTTTTAAAGAGAAAAACAAAACTAAGCAGAACTACACTCTCTATCTAATCTTTTATGGATGAAGCCTTTGCTCTGATTTTCAAGGAACAGAGTACACATGATTCCATATCCCTCCATTCATTTGTTGTCAAAGTACTTGTCAATATTCAAAGGTAATCAGTGAATATTCAATTCAACATAAAAGTTGTCACCTCTATATTTGTGACATTTCCAAAAGGAATGATTGGTGAATACCAACAGAGTTGAGGGTTTTTAATTTGAATTTTGAAACCTAATTAATTATCAGAAAAATCAGTCAATGTATATTTGGAAATTTCTTGAAAGTTAATGTCATAAAAAGCAAAGTTTCTAATTAAACTGAAATCTTCTCTATCAATTTAAATTGGCCAAGACTGCACAGTTGCTGTTTAGAACTTACCCACAATGGCTGGAAGGTGGGACTTTATCAGTCAGAGGGGGTAACTTTAACGTTCCTTTCAAATCCAAGATGGCTTAAATCCTATTATTTTATATTAAGATAATCTAATTATTCTAATTCCCTCAACTCCCATTTTTCTGCTTAACTGTGTTTTATCTTAAATCAACTATTGACAAGGGAGAGTGAGACTAATAACTGTCAAGATGATAGGTTGACGTTTTAAACTACTGGTTTATAATAGTTTTATATGAATATGAGATGGTAATAGCAAGTTATATTTCTGTAGCACTCTATATTTTACAAAGCACTTGCAGGTCTATATTTCATTTGATATTTTCTTATCTATGACTCAGTTATTATTATCAAAATTCATTCACTGATAAGGAACTGTAATTCAGAGGTTCTTGGAGATACAGAGCCAGAAAGTCTTAGAATCAGGAACTTAGGTCTTCAGATTCTGTTTCTATATGCCGCGATATCCCTATCTCATTTGTTTCATTCCTCTCTTATTCCCTCCAAGAAAAGCAAAACTATAAGGGAGAAGTACTTTTGTTTTCCTTTTTACAGATAGAGACTGAGATAGTAGGTAATAGAAGTGGGAATTAGGTCTGGGCATACCACCTAACAATCCGTGTTCCTTCATCTATAATGTATACTTCATAGCATGTCCTTTATTGCTGTTTGCGATGTAAGAAACACCTGAAAACTAAAGGCAGCAATCAGATGTGGTGAAGAATGAAATCAAGGAGAGTATGGGATTCAGATTGAGACCATCTTTCTCTCATCAAGCTCCTGATTACCCTTCCCAGACATAATCCCCATGCCAGTGAACAGTGAGGGAGTTGTTAATAGAGGTAAACAAATTCAGCCTATTATAGAAATTAACATTATGGATCGAGAAATTTCACTTTTCTGTTTGACACCCTTTCTTTTTTCCTAATTAATTTTTGAGCTCCTTAGAGATTGGAAAAAAAAAAAAACTGTTTTATCTTTGTTATTCACACATATAATAAAAATCGATTTTAGCTGGTGAAACAGTGAAATTTAGTGTAAATTGTGAAACTCAACATTTATTAACTTATATAATCTTTGTCATTACCCTATAAAATAGGTATTATTATCCCTATACCCACTGCTTTTTTTAAAGATGAGGAAATAAAGCACATAAAGATTAAGTAACTTCTTAAGGTTATACAACTAATGTGTAGGGCGAAAAGAAGGGATAGTAAGGGGGGAACGGAAGGAAGGAGGAAGAGAAACAAAGAAAGAAGAAACGAAGAGAAGAGAAAGGTGAAAGGGAAAGAAGGAGAGAAAATGAAAGGAAGAGTGGCAGGAATAAATGGAGAGCAAAAAGGAGGAATTTAAAGAAGGAAATCATAGGTCAATGATCAGGGTCAAGAGCCTCAGAATTTTTCTCTCCGGGGCCACATGGTTATCACTTGACAGGTCACTAGCACCGTGGGAGCATGGGAAGGCTAAAGAGATGCCTGGTTCTTGACCATTATAGTGTGGGGATTTGATATATTAGGGTTTGGGTTTTCTAAAAAAAATGATCGAAGGATCATTGTATCATAATATGAAAGTTCTAAGTGTGCGTCATTGTAAATCAACATCTGCATTTAACATATTAAGCTTACCACGAGCAGTCCAGTTCTATCTGTCACCATACACCTGAACATTTTTTACTAGTTTTGTCCTCCCCCACTTCCCTTCTGGTCACCACTCATTTAATTGTATGAACTAAAACTAGGTATTTGATTTCTTTAATTTTCGTTTGGTTTCTCTATATTTCACACAAGAGCGAAATCTTATGTTAATTTTTCTTCTTCTGACTTAGCTAACTAAGCATAATTCCCTCTAGGTACATCCAGGTTTTTGCAAATGGCAAGATTTAAGATTATTTCTCATTGCTGAGTAGTATTGCATTGTACGTGTATGTAAATATATATACCTCATCTTCTTTAGTCACTCATTTGTTGATGGGCATATATGTTGGGTCTAGGTCTTAACTGCTATAAATGATGTTGCAAGAAACATGGGGGTGCATATATTTGTCTCCTGTGACAAATCAAGTGGGCACTCTTTGGACTTTAGCAGGTTTATTACATCGGCAGGCTCAGCAGAATATTTCCCCAAGCCTGAGCCCTGGCTTCCAGTCATGCAGCACTTATATAGGGTTGAAGGGGATTCTAAGCAGGTGAGTAGAAAGGTGAACTGAGAGGCAAAATTGAAAGGAAAATTGAAACCCCTGAAGCTCTTTCTCTCTACCTGTCAGCCGCCAGCAGCTGCCTTGTGGTATTTCTTGGTATGCACCAGTCTGGTTCGAGGAAGTGGGCCACAGAGAAGTAGGGCACCCTGGGGGAGGGCCATAGGGGAAATAGGGGGTCATATGGCAAGGGGGTAGCACTTTATTCCCTGACCCCTCACAATATTTCTTTGAATTAGTGTTTTTGTGGGTAAATAGAAGAAGAAAGTGGGATTGTATATAATCTCTACTTTCAATTTTTACAGGAATCTTTGCAATGTTTTCCATAATGGTTGCACCAATGTACACACCTCCCAGCAATTGCATATGTGTTCCTCTTTCTCTTTATTTTTGCTAATACTCGTTTGGCATCATCACACGTGTGAAATGAACTATCCTTTTTGTTTTGATTTGCTACTTATTCCCATGCTCCACTAAGCCATAATGGAAAGAAATGGTATCTTTCCTGAGCACAGGCATATTTCTCTTTGCAGGGTAGATTGCTTTACATGAACGTTTGATGTGATATTCTGTTAATGTCAAATCTGTATCTATATCATTAAATGCTTTAGAGCATACAATTTATGCTTGAGACCTGCTGCTTTTTCTTCAGTTTATCATTTATGCATACCCATTTCCTCCTGTGCAGTGTTTAGAGCTGTACTGGGCTGGGGTTCTGTTTTACGGCATTGTGCCACAGCCAGAGTGTTGGGTCTGCAACCAGGCATATTCTAGAACAGTCGACTCTTCTCTCTCACTAGCTCTGTGATTGTGGGTGTGGAGTCAGCTTTTTACTTTACATTCCTGACACAATAGCGTTTTCATAAAGATAATGTAAAATGCAAAAATAAAACCACTTTGCAAGCTAAAAACTATTTACAAATACAAGGTTTAATCTCCTACTGCAGAAACTTACCGTATTTCTGGTAAGTTTGCTTTTTTTTCTCTTCTAATTTTATTCCCAATTATTTCTCAAAAATTATACGTACATGTGCATATCCTACAAAACATATTTGGAAATAAGTAGTTTTTTACTAAATATTCTATGCAAACAACTAAGGGACACTTTTTATTTTTCCTTACTTATAGAAATCCTCAAGAATGAAAAACATTAAAAGTAACGAGATGTGACTGAAGCAACCTGAATAGTGAACACAAATATTGCAGCAGAAAACTGAGTCTGGTCTCCTAGCTAAAAAAACAACTATTCCCAAAGGACTCCAGAAGAAACAACTGGACTCTGCAAAGAGAAAACAACCTTAAAATAATTTTAACAAAAACCTGTGATATGGAATCCACGTGATCTATTCTGCTGTGTCAAGGTCTGTTACTTAGGACATATTTACTTAATGTATGTTCTTTTTGTATTTCTGATTTCCCCATCAATGAGCAACTGATAATTTTATATTTCCATTTCTGAGTAAAATCAATTGAAATTAGGGTGAAAGCTCACCAAATATTTTCGTCTTTTTCAGAGCTCATTTTGTCCTATTTCTAGTGTTATCCTCACTCCTGTCAAAAATAACTTGAAAACTAGTTATATCTGGTGCACCCTGGTGGCCTAGCAGAGAAGGTCACTGGGCATAGTACAAATACATGCCAAGGACCCAGGTTCAAAACCTGAGATTGCATGGCAGGGTGCGGGGGGAGGGGGAGACAACCAAGAGGAACAACTAAATAGCATAAATAAATGTTTCTTCCTCCTCTCCTTTCTGCCTGCCTGCCTACTCACCTTCATCCCTGATTGTACCTTTCATTTAAAAAAATGATAATTATATCTGAGAGTGATGTAAAATACCCAGGTTTCTTAACCGATTTTATTGGTGTGTGGTAATGACTTTGACTTTGCATTTTCATTTTGTTTTAGAAATGCACTATAAATAAGTGTGTTTGAGACAGCAATCAAAGTCATGACAAGTCACAGAGATTTTTCCATAACTTTATCTCCTGCTCCCTAATAATCAAGAGTTCATGACTAGATTACCACTAAAGATAGGATGTGCCTTATTTTATATACTGCGTGATAAACAATCTTTTAGATGAATGCTTATCATTACATTAAGGGGTCATTTTATAGTATGTGTACAGGGACACCATAATTTTTCCATTAACAAAATGAATGGAAAAGTTTTTTTTGTGAAAGTTATACAGGAATTTAATAGCAAGTTTTGAACTTTGCTCATAGGTCACATTAGAAAAACTATTAGCTGAGTTATCTCATAATCATTTTATCTATGTATAATAATTTCTCATTAGTTTAGTACCTAGAATTTCTGGAGACATTACATCATGAGACAAATTTGCAGCAGAAAGAAACATTCGTTTTTCACTCAATGTTTATATTCTGATTTATCTTATTTCTCCTTTTTTTTTCATAAATGGAAATGAATCTTGATATACAACAGGCTAAAGATTGTTTAGTTTTTTGATATAAGATCGCTTGTTTATTTACAATTTCGGAAATGTTAGGGAATGGTTTGACTTTTATTTATTTTGCTTCTTTGTGCTAGGAAGAATAGAAAGTTTCAAAGTTTATGTCCCCATATTTTTTTTATTGAAGCCCACAAGAATCCTTTCCTCAAACCACTCAGAAAACTTGCATTTTGAGCTCCTAGAACTCATAGACCCACTTTTTATTTTTCAAGTGATAATGACTACTCAGTATTTTTTAATTTGGTGTGAGAGAATAATGTATTTGTACTTTTAGTAAATACAATTCTTTGATTAGGAAATGAGAGAATACATCTTATTTAGGCTGTAAATCACTAAGGGTTTTCTGGTAGAAGTCATGTATGACATTTCTACATTAATATAACTCTTTTTCTTACTATGCTTCCAGTCCTCTTGATGATAAAGAGCATAATAATTTCACTTATCAGTGAAATATTTTGGGGAGGTTGAAAATAAATGTTCTAATTTTCATTTGTGTGTATGTGTTCTCTGTCATGCTTAATCATAGAGTAACTATTTTTTGATAATCACGTTTCAACATCCTTTACTAAGGAAGAGTCTGCCGTTTTAAAGAAGGCAAAAAGAGAGAGATAGTGCCACCCAACTCCCCACCAGTCAGGGACCTATGGCGCTGAGCACAGTGACGAAATTTAACAGTCAAGATGTATAGACAGCTTTCAAGGCTACTCTTATTAATGCTGCCCTTTTCCTAATTGAGTCAAGCAGTTTTGGGAAAAGGGATGAAAAGGAAGTGAGAAAAGAAGAAATGAAAATGTGTTTCTTTGAGATGTTTGGGTCCTATAATCAAGATTTTAACATAAAATTATTTTCTTTCAAATCAAAGTCAACATTAAGATTATCTAGATATTTATACAAAGGTTTAAGAGACAAGTTTCTCCCGAAAAGAATATGTAAAGTTTGTGGAAGAGTCAAAATTAGCATCCAAATGTCTGGAATACTAAAAGCTGAATCTTATAGAACGAGTGCATTCCTTTGATTTTACCATCAAAATATTTCCACCATTTTACTACTTTGTATTGCTCTCACTTCTACCATGATGACTCAAGCTTCAATCATTTCTTTGTGGTTTACTGCAGTAACCTAGTAACCATTCCCCTGGTTCCTACTCTTGTTGTCAATCGATCTATTCTGACTGCTATCGTAAGAATGATTTCATTAAAACATGTAGTATTATTTTATACCATAATTGTTTCCCACTTCACTCAGAGTAGGAGTTCCCCATTGTCCATTTGCCACATAAAGAAGTGGTTTCCTGACTTGCCATATTGTGGTGGAATTCGAGAATATGGATACAAAGATTGGGAGATCAGTGGGGCAAACAGTAAACTTTTCCAGTGCCGAAACAGAAGCTAGAAGCCTGGTGATGAGTGGGAAAAACTCTCAAGAACTGTAAATCATAAATAATTTTTAAAAATAAGACTAAGTGACTTTTAACGATAAATGAGAGGATTCATAATCAAATGAATTATCATCACAAGAATATATAAATTATAACCTTTAAGAAAGAAAATTCAGAAATGAAGAGAATCTAGTATGTTAAGAGAAAATTCAGACAGAAGATATTTTCAATATATGCATCAAACAAAAGAGTTTATGCAGAATATTAAAATGACTCCAACAAATCATTAAGTAAAATGCAGATAACCTAATTTTAAGAATAGGTAAAAAAAAATCTTAAGTAGACATTTCATAAACAAGGATATACAAGTGGATAATGAGCATATGTAAATGTGCTCAAAATTATAGCCATCTTTAGGAAAATGCAAATTAAGCTATAATGACATAACCATTGCAAATCCACCAGATGGTTAAAATTAAAAAAAAAAAAATGACAACAAGTTTGAAGAAAGTGTGGAACCATCAAAACTCAGACATTACTATTAGGAGTTTTTAATTGAATTACATTGTAAAACCAGTGTTATTGACTAAAGTTAACACTGACCTATCCTAAGACCAGAATTTTTGCTCCTAAGTATAAATCCAATACAACTGAGTCCATTAATGTACCACTAAGTCATGTACAAAGATGTTTGAAGCAGCCTTATTCATAGTTCCAGAAGGAGACAATCCATGACCATGAGCTGCAGAATAGATAGATAAATTCAGGGAAATGATGCAGCAACATGACACAATGATACATACACCAGAGAGAACATATTTCAAAGTCACATGAATGATAGAAGACAGACACAAATATGCTAAGCGCTTTATGGTTCCATTTAAAAGAATTTTAAGAATAGGCAATGCTGCTCTATGCTAATAAAGAAGGAAGTATACTGTCTGTGTTTGGCTGAATAATGACTGGGAACGGGTATAAAGGAGTTTTCTGGGATGCTGGTCATGTTCCATATCTTAATTAGTATTCTAGTTACATGGAGATACACATAAAGTCATTAGACTTTTCATTTAAGGTTTGTGTACTTTGCTGCAAATTCAGTATAGCACTTACCCCTGGAGTAAAAGTTGAGGAGAGAATAGGGATGGAATACGAAGGGTCTTCAAGTATATTGCTAATATTATATTTATTATGTTTGTCATGGATATTTTTATTCTTTATATTATGTGTCTACTTTTTTGCATATATGAAAATATTTTATAATAAAAAGAAAAATATGATACAAAGAGAAAATTATTTGCTTTTACAACAGAGGAGGCAAATATCCAGCAAATCTTCCTCAGAATATGCATTATAATCTCCTGCATTCACTGCATTTTATCATATGTGAAGTTATTAGGCATATCTATTTGCTCAGCTATCTTGCTGGGATGCATTTTTCTTTTGGGATAATCTCATAAAAGTTTTCTTACATTTATCCCACAGGCTAGCATAGATAAATGTATTTCTCTAGCCTGTTCCTTAAAATGGCCCTAAACCCTTTTGTTGGAAATGAATGCTTTCTATATTTTATACCAAATTCTTATCATTTGCATTATTTGCAAATGAAAGCTAAACTCGGTATTTAGTCAGTGTTATTACACTGATTCATGCATGTGTAACCCTGACATTTTTTTTTTTCTTTTGTGCTTTCCGAAGAAAACCTCAAACCTGTGTTGAATGCTTCCATTATATGGAAACATACATGTAGAGTTCTAATTTCTATGTTAGAGATTAGTGTTAAAATAGTGGCAAAAATGTTTGTAATTGCTAGTAACCTTGATTAGACTAATACTATACTATTGGAGGATAATTATTTCTTGCTCCTATTATGTGGAAAAATTGCCTGATAACTTCATCTAGATTACTGCTTTATATATTGAAATGATTAAAATGCAAAAGTTGTCTATGCATAATATCCATTTATATTATAGAACTATAAAATTTGTATCTTCTTTATCTGAGTTTGTTGCATGTTTCCCTTGTGGAAATTAAAGAATAAATCTCATTTTATATGCCTTTTCTGATTTTCTCATTGTGGTTTGAGTCTGAGTAAGTTATTTCATTTTGGTATACCTATATATGTACACACAATAATACACAGCCCATTCTGACCACAAAGTCAAAGGGAGGTGACATTTTAGACATAGGTTTTCACAGTACCGGAACAACTTGGCAGGTCCAATGTAATCCCAGGCCTGATACCTTAAAGCATAGGAATTAAACAGGAAAGAATATTTAAATGAACTTGTAAATCAGAGGTTGCTGCAGTGGGGAATAAATAAAACTGCTGCTATGGTGTTTTCAAGTTCCCTATAAAATTAATACCAGTTGTTTGTAGGTAGAAAATTTGAAGTCCTGGGAATAGTGAGGAATTATTCAAATCATAGATGTTTCCTATCATTTGAAATAATTACTTGTATTTTAAAATAAATAATCAGTGCCCATAATAATTAATGATGAATTATTTTGTGTAGTACAGATTCAGCTTCAGAAATTTCCAGTTAAAATATAAAGGCATGACAATACTGCATTGTTTATTATTATTGAAATTATATACTGTGATAGAAATGTTAGAAATGAGAGAAGTGTTAGAAATGATTTGATATTAGAAAATATTTAAAGATGTTAGAAATATTTAAAATATTAAAGAGGACATTGGCAAATATCAAATAAAATTATAAAAAACTAAACAATGTGATTATTTATTATTTGAAAGTTACTCTAAAAATAAAATTTTGTAGCACACAATAATTGTTCTAATTTGTACTTTTGATGTTTGTTTTGAGATAATCTTCCAGATGTAGAAAATGTTGTTTTGGTGTTTGTTGTATTAAGAAGACTGGGTGTTAGGATATGTGTTGGTTCGGATAGTTTCATTTCCGTCGTTACAAAATATTTATTCGTTTATTTTAATTATTATTGTTTCATTAGTTTGCAATACTTTATCTTTAAAGAAAATACATTCTCAGCTCATTCAGTGTGAGTATCACACCACAACACATACATCTAACAAAACTTTCTAGCCACCACTCCTTTTGCTCTTTCAACTCCAGATTCCCACTCCCCGTTCCATTAACCACTGTCTTACAAATCAGATTCCTGAGAGATTTGCTGTATTTAGGTAGTCCGTTCTTTTTTTCTTTATATTCCACATGTGGGTACAACCCTACAGTATTCTTTTTCTTTCTGATTCATTCTTGCTTAGCATAATCACTTCAAGTTCCATCCAGGCTGTTGTAAAGGGCACAATTTCATTTTTTTTAATAGCTGACTAGAATTCCCTTGAATATAGGTACCACGTCTTTATCAAGTGACCAGTCAGTGGCCATTTAGGTTGATTCCATGTCTTGACTTGTGAACTGTGCTGCTGTAAATGTATCTTTTCTAATTAGTGTTTTTGTATTCTTCAGCTATATACCTCGAAGTGGAAATGCAGAATTAAATAGTAGTTCCATTTTGGGGGAATCATTTCTGTCTTGTTTGTTTTCTATAAAGGTTACATTCCCATCAATAGTGTAAAAGAATTTCTTTTTTTCTATATCCTCTCCAATACTTGTGTCTAGTCTTTTTCATACAGCCATTTCTTGCAGACATTTCTCCAGAAATGTTATACAGATGACCTACAGACACATAAGGAAATGCTCTCCATCACTTATCAGTGAAATGTAAGTGAAAAAACACATTAACTCGACTTGTAATAATAATGGCCAATACCATTTCCATTTTAGCAATGAATGTCTTTTTGTTTCCTTGGCCTGATTTTGTGTTTGTCATTGGAATTGATATTGCTTAGGTCATATTAGATTTTAGACCAATTTGTGACTGTATATGAGAATATTCAGCAATGGCATTCCTATCTTCTTTTCTTTGCATTTCTTCTGCTAAAGTAATGACAAGGAGCAACAACCTAAAGCAAAAGTAATTGCTGGATATGCCAGAGGACATTACTAGAACACAGTAACTTTCCAACACTGAGCCAAGGTTAACTTTACTCCACAGAATTACCTGTTGAAATTGCCCAACTGAAGTCTTTTCAACTGAAATTTGATATTTTTTGTATTACCAATCATCTGTTCGTAGAATGTCTAGTATTCTTGTACGCTTGCTAATTTTTATTTTATTTGCAAGAAGAGCCTCACAATTAAGAGCAGTCACGAACAAAAAAATTACAAGGCAAAAGCAAGAAGAAAAAACAAGAATGATTAGACTGTGAGAGCTCCCCTCCTACATTCTCCTGTTCTGATACCTTAGTGTCATCTTAGTAAGATGAAATACCTTAGAATTTGACTTAAATATATAAAAAAAAAGTTTAAATCTAAGTTATGAGGGAAAAAGAGAAAGTCTTCTGTTTCTCCTGATTTCTCCTATAAAGCCCACTGATACTTACTTTTTTAAAGATTGTTTCAAATACCTTGCTCAATAAATTTATTTTAGGATAACAATGACTTGTTATATCATTTCTAGAGTATATTTAGCACAAACCAATCATAAATGAAAATTTCAGTACAAGTTTTAAAAATAACATTTATATTAAATAAATTTCCAGGATTATAAATAATATTTTGAGTTATCTTTATTTATTTGACCTAAAATAACTGAACATTTTTCTTATTGGAACAAATAAAGGCTCAATTTTAATTTTCAAATGTTTTATGACTAATTCCACATTCTAACAGCTGGCAGCTATGTTAATTACTTATAATGATACAATTGTACTGCTCTACTAGCCATATAATTAAGGTGAAAAGTCTAACAATCCTATATATTTCATTACCCATTTTTTAGAAATTTGTTGGGCAGTAAGAATGACAAATTTTAAACATGTGTCAATAATCAAATGTCTTACCTTGTGATATGACAGTTCAGAAGAAACTTTTAAAAACAGATTAAACCAAATTATTGTAAATTCATTTATATTAGCAGGTATAAAGCAATGCATTTTTAGTGTATGTAAAGTCAATTACAGTAAAAGTGATTTCAATAATGAAATAAATGATTTTTAATATTCATAACAACTGTATTGAGATATAATTGATATGCAATTAACTGCACATTTTACAATAAATATTGATAAATTTGGACATATATTTATACCTATAAATCATCATCTCAATCAACATTGTAAACATTTACTCTTATTTCTCTTTGTCCTGTCTCCTAGATCCTAAGCAATTACTTTACATCTTTCTTTCACTATAAATTAGCGCACATTTTCTAGACACCTTATAAATGGAATCAAGGAAAATATCTTTTCCTTCCTTTAATTAGTGTACTTATTTTTATAGTAATGCATATATTGATGCATATATCAATTATTACTTCCATCTTTTGCTAAGTAGTGTTCACTGCATGAATATACCATGAATGGCTTATCCATTCACCTATTGGTAGAAATTTGGATTTTTCCACTTTTGAGTTATTACAAATAAAGCTGCTATGAACAATGACATCCAAGTCCTTCTATCATTTAATGTTTTTATTTTTCTTGGGTAATTATCTAGGGTTAAAATGTTTGCATCATACAGCAGAAATATATTTATCAAATTGTCAAGTTATCTTCAATTGTCCGATTTTTCATTTCAATCAGCAGCACATCAGATTTCCTTCCACATCTTAATGTGTAAGCTTAGTATGGGTATTGCGTGTTTACAAGCACACACATGTACTGGCAATCCTTACCTTGCACAGTTCTAATACACACAATTTTGAGTCACCACGGTTTAGTGAAATAGCATTAGTCCCTCTTGTGAAGGGACTAGTGCTTCCAGTGTCACAGTAAATCCTAACTAGTAAAGCACAGTGTGCAACCATTGCTTCTAAGCTATTCAATCCATAAATCCCTATGCAAATAACGTATATACTATTACCATGCCGCTTCTTTTAAAAATTGGTGATTGAGCACTCACTGCATATATGTTATTAAGGTCAAGCAAGGACAGCGAGGTAAGTAGTTGATTTGCCACCTGACACTTTACGAAATTGAGTAATCCAGAAGAATATGAAAAAGTCAACAAAGATAAAAGTGCGACAAAGAAATAAAAAGTGATGACATTGACTCTGACATTTGAATCAAGCATGAAAGGTGCTGTGGAATAAGAGCTGATTGTGAAAATATTGACATTTGTCATTTAAAAGACCCTCTGTGTGCAGCCAGAGGACTTGGAGAAGACCAGCTTCGTCACATGAATGAGGGTAGTGCAAATGTCACTTTGAATTAGTGGTTTTGCAGTGTTCAGATAAATGGCTAGAAACTGAACTGCTGCGTCATCTGGTCATTCTATTTTTAATTTTTTGAGAAAACTACCTACTATTTTCTATAGAGATTCCACTAATATAGATTCCCACCAAAAGTGTGTATGAGTTCCTTTTCTTTACACCCTCACCAACGCAAATTGTTTCCACTTCTTTTTAATATATGCCATTCTCACAGATATGAGTTGACACCTCAGATACCTCATTGTGGATTTGATTTGCATTTCCCTAACAACAGGTGGTATTGAGTATCTTTTATCTTTTCATGTGCCATTTGGTCTTTTTTTAAGAAGTGTGTATTCAGGTCTTCTGCCCATTTTTTTATTGTTTTGGTTATTGTTATTATGGAGATGTACAAGTGCTTTATTTATTTTAGATATTAACCCTGTTAACCTGTTGTTGGATGTATGACATACAAACATCTTCTCCGAATCAGTACGTTTATTTTGATCTACTGAAGTTTTTTTTAGTTTGATGTAGTTTCATTTGTTTATTTTTGCTTTTGTCTCCCTGGACATTGGAGTCAAGTCATCGAAGACATCTCTGAGACCCACATGAACTCTATGCACCCCTAGGAACTTAGTAACACAATTCACAACAGCCAAGACCTCAGATGGATCTAAAAGTCCATCGACAGATGACTGAATAAAGACGTGGCATACACACTCAATGGGATACCAATCAGTTATGGAAAAAAATGAAATCTTGCCTTTTAACAAAACTTGGATGCAACTTGTGGTGATTATACTAAGTGAAATAAGTCATAATAGAAAACATACTGGGTAGTTTCATTCATATGTGAAATATAAAGAAGCAAAAGGAACAAACACATAGAACACAAGGAAAACTGTCTTAGATACTGAAATCAAACAGTAGTTACCAAAGGTGCTGGAGGACATGGGGAGGAATGCTGCACTAGGTGAAGGGTCAGATGAAGTGCAGCAAGCAGCCCCACCAGCAGACTCTGGTGGTGGGCATAGCAGGATGGACACATGAAAGGAGGTGAATCTATCCTCTTGAAACTTACACAGCATTGTAAATTAATGACCCGTGAATAAAAAGTAAACAAATGAGACAATGGGTGTGATAAAAGAATGAAGAGGTCTCAGAAAAGGTGGTGACAGTACAAATTTTACATTATAGGAACTCTTTTAGACATTTCCTATTAAAAAGATACAATGCTGGAAACTGATCCTAACTTAAGAAGGACTATGACAATTTACCTGGGTACGTGGTCCTTGTATTGTAAGATATGTGATGAGAAGTTGGCAAGGAGGGTTCCTACTGTCCTTGGTTAAGTGTTTGACAAAGAGTAAAACTTTAATTTTCAATATTCCTAATATTTTAAGTTGCAGTGTACTGAATATATATTAGTTTTACTATTTTCACTTCCTTAAGCCCTATAACAGACAGCACGGTGTTTTAATGTTTCGGTCATGAAGCAATTTTACTAGCTCCTACCGACTACTAAGATCCCTTGGTGCAATTTCAGCACACACAATCATTCTTGTGGCCCCTCACTACAAAGGAAAACAAGGACTGAGGGTCTAGATTACAGAAGTGTATAGTTCAACTTTTTGGCAACTGATATATTACAGTTTGTAAAATAACTAAGGGACAATGTTACAGCTATATTAAAGAGTGAGTGTTACCAAAATAAGAAGTGAATTGTTAGTGACGCAGAATGGTATCGGGACAAGGGAATAGATCAGGTTAGGCTAGTTAAAGTGAAAGAGTCAAAAGTTTCTCCTTACATCAGATTCTCTTACATCTTAGTGGGAATCCATAGTTCTCATATACTAAGTTCAATGAAGAGTCAGTACCCTTAATGTGTTATTACTTTCTAAATATGTCTCATATACATCTACTTCTCTTCATCTCTTTCTTAACTATACTGGGTTCCTCTTTCTGTCTGATATCAGGTCAGTGAGCTGCAGATTTCAAACAGCTATTTAATTCTGAAGGATTCATTCAGGCAGACACTTCATTCTCACCCCTCCTATGGCTACAGTACATTTAGTATAATACTGTATCTTCGGTATTGTGAATTTCTGTTTACATGTATATTCACTGAATCCCTGGTGTTTCAGCTACTTCTGTCCTTCTGTTTTTGTGTTTGCAGTGACACACTGCAGGACCATAATGTGTGACTTTTGAATTAATAAATCTCTAATGCTGTATAAATGCAATTTGTTACACCACTTTGTACTTAGATTCATATATTAAGCTCTATTTTAAGTTTTTATCGACGTAGAAGTGGTTTAAAACATTATGTAAGTTTCAGATGTATAGCATGACGATTTGACACATACATCATGATTACCATCAAATGTCTAGTTTCCAACCATCTGCACTATTGATTTACTTTACCCAATTGACTCACCCCCACTTCCTCTTTTCCTTCTGGCAACTACTATTTTTGTTATAATTCAATAGTTTTTTTTTGTTTTATTCGTTTATTTTCTTTGTCTCCATACCTCATACTAGTGAAATCACACAGTATCTGTCATTCTCTTACTTATGTCACTATCACAAAACTCTCTAGGCCCAACCGTGTTGTTACATTTTTAATGAAGGCGTTTTAAATACTTGAGTTAAATATTCCAAGCATTATTTATTTGATTTTTCTGTGTTTAACAGTTGCATTGTCTCTTTTGTAAGAAAACTTTTGTTGAAGGAAAATTTTATTATAACATATAGCTCTAGAGTGTACATCATTATAAATAAACATCTGTACATAATATACTTAAGTTGGCCACCAACTATCCAAGTCCATCCTTCATATCATTGACTACTTTTCCTCAATTTTTCTACCTCCCTACCCCTTACCTTATTCTCTGGTAGCAATAATTCAATTTTATAGACTAAAAGTTTAATTTTGACTCTTTTCAATGTATTTGTCTTTGCTAACTAAATAGTAACATGCATGAAGGCAAAGAACTGTCTGCCTTGTTTGCCAGTCTCATGAATGCTTAACATAACGGATGGATGAATGAATATGTGAAAAGAAAAACCTGTTCACTGCTGAATAAAAGTCAGAATTGACCAATATACTGTCTTTCAAAACACATGTATCTGGAGTCATTTTTCTCCTCAGTATTTACAAAGCAACGTGTTCGAAAAAAGAGTAATACCATATTTTAAATGTTTTGTCTAAACATAAACTTAGCATGTGTAGAAGAGGATTTGATAAACACTGAGAGTGCTGATCTTGGAGTCAGACTGAGTTGTATTCAGATCCACCTTTGTCTCATGCTAGTTATATGATCATCTAGTGAGATGCCTTCTTGGTCTATGACCAGGGTAGGAGGATAATGCCTGTCTCCAGAATAGTTTTGGGAATGAAGAATAGAAACAGATGCACATAAAACACAGTGTGTGGCATTTGAAATGTGAGTGATGAAAACATTACTCTCTGTGCTCCATTTCCCCTTTTTGTTTTTAGATTGCTGTGCTGTGTGTTTTCAGTATCAATTTTATTTATCATATTGTCAGTATTTAAAATAATCCTTCAGAGCATTTGAAATAGGTTAGAGATACTATCCATTTTCTGACAGTTTTTAGTCTTTTAATTCAACTCTTCATTATTTATTTGTAGATCGGCTAAGAAAAATACGAAAACCTCAGGCCACCTCTCTTTTGCTACCAAATAATTATGAGTTATTACTATTTTTATAAGTGTATGAGTCCTCTCTGATGGGTTCGTGTATTCAATGCTTGAAGCCTTCTGTTCTTATAACCCAATTTCAAAGGGTTGAAAAAATGCACGTTCAAAACCCATGTCCGTTCTGTTAGTTAAAATAATGGAGAGTTAATCACAACAATCATCTTGAAATATTAATTTAGCCTTTAGATTTTAGAGGTGGACGAATTGAGTCCAGCTGCCTCTGTATTGTAAAATTGCAGCCCTTTATGACAAGTAAAGCAACTGCACGCTCTTTAATACTTGTATTATTTCTATTCACAAACCAAAGAGAAAGTTATAAATTATAATACTGTATTACGTTTATAATGCATATACATGAAAGATAATTCCCAGATCCCAGTTTATATATTTTCTGTACTTATTGCTGTGACTACTATTTTACCTCTTGCAAGATGCTTGACGAAACTATAGCACGTAACTCAACGCTAACCTGCAATAGAAATGAGAGCGGTTGATCATAGGAATAACCACTAGGTGTCGCAAGATATCTAGTTTATAAACCTAAGTAGTTGCGTTTTTCAAAAGCTTTTCCCTTCATCAATGTTTTTCAAATACAATATCTAATCATGATAAATAACTACAGCAAAACTAGAGCTTATGCAACACGAAAATTCCAACCATCCAACTCTAAAAAATGTCTGTTACTCTTCATGTAATCTCTTTTCTTTTCACACTAAAATTAAGTCATTTTATACCATCAAATTCTGGAATATACCATATTTTGCTGTAT
This sequence comes from Solenodon paradoxus, assembly GCA_004363575.1. Classification (NCBI taxonomy): domain Eukaryota; kingdom Metazoa; phylum Chordata; class Mammalia; order Eulipotyphla; family Solenodontidae; genus Solenodon; species Solenodon paradoxus. The sequence goes on along the minus strand of RJWH01002248.1, from coordinate 47,930 downwards.
AGAATGAGCTCCTGTGTATATGGCACACCCACGTTTTTGGTCCAAACTTTCAGGAAAAAAAAATTTCACTTTAATTTCTTACTTCAAATTTTTATTTTATGTTTAGGTACTTGTTTTTTGCATTATAAAGGAACTTTAGCATTTATTTTTTGACATTATGGTCCAAGAAATTTTATGTAACATAATTACAAAACACAAGAACAGATAGAAGGTACAAGGAACTTTTCTTCCGTTGCCTCCACCCTCTGATGACACTCTAGGGGAGGAGATCCGGAGTGTCTCTCAGCTGCTCTGCTGCCATGCTCTTTAATATATTATTAACTGTCAGCTTAAAGCTTACAGTGTCGGTATTTTTGTAAAAATGTCAGCTAGATTGCACGAGCCCCTGGAAAGTGTATGAAGAGAAATGTCCCACTACTCACCCTACAGTAATGAAGTCAGTATCTCCTATCTTATCGAGTCAGAGCCACTTCCTCTGTGGACAAGGACACTTCGTTCTATGTTCATTGAATCTTTGGCTGAAAATTGCTTTCATTGCAAGTTCGTACCAAGTTCAGCAAAACTGATTATGCATTCCAGGTTATTATTTTGTATAGAGATATCATTACTGATTTCTAGAGTTATATTTTTAACTTAATCATAAATTAAACAATTTCAAAAGTATTTATACGGATACAGAATTAGTACCATCCGAATATATCGCGCATCCTTATTTTTCCCTTACAAATTTGGGCAAAAAAGTCCCATTCATATAACTTTCGAGATTACATATTGTAAAGAAATAACATTAGCAAATGGTCCATTTTAGGATGGAAATGTTTGGGCTTAAAAAAAAATACCACTAGCTGAACTCGCATAGCTGCCTACCTATGTGACGACAGTAAAGGTCAGGCACCTGGACAAGCAGGGGTTAACTAACAAGCAGTTAAGACAGGGACCCCTAGACAAAATAAGTGAGCTAACAAGAGGAGACGGGAGTACAGAGACTCTGTACCTGACGAAGGTAGCCTGGACGGTCCTCCGGCCAGAGAGTAAACAAAGGGAGGTGGCGCCAACTGAAGCCAGTCCAGAACTGACCAATCCAAAGGGTGTGCATTTCAAACTAATTCACTCAAATGGACGGTTACCTTAAAGGGAAATGTTAAAACCTAGGCAACATCAGGGAAAGATAGTGCACCCCGGAGTACTCAGCCAATGAGGAACCGGAGGAGGGACCTGCGCTTTAGGGAATAAAATGCTCATTGTAACCGTTTCCAGGCGTGCGTGCCACGAAGACACTTGCAAGGCAGAATTTAAAGTCTTGCTTTTGCTGAGCTTCCGGTGTCTGAGTCCCTCCTTAAAATCTGGGCAGGAGAGAGTGTTTCTCAACATAGGAAGCTTCCCCACCCACAGCTCCCAACTTTCTTAATCACGTCTCCATGCCCTTTAACTTCACAGAGATGGTATACTTCCCTGCTTGTTTTTTCTGTAGGAAAGGAACGATTTCTCTTTGTGGGGAGGACACCTCTCACCCAAGAGTGGTATAATCTGCTTCCAGGAAAAGTCAGAAAGCTCTTCCTGCACATCCCTTTTCTCACATTCAACTTCAAATATTCGGCATGCCAAGGTGCCATATTTTGGGAGTAGTGTTGATACAGCACGAACACATGTGAGCACCTCTGTTTCCTCAGCTGTCATGGGAACTTGTATCTCTAGAAAGAAGATTTTTCCACCAATGTGTAAAAAAGGAAGAAGGAAGGAGAGGTAAAGCACAGGGGTGAAACAAAAGAGGTTGTATCTGGAAATAGGGGAAGAGACACTCCCAAAGAGAGAGTGGGTCATCCGGAGAGAAAGCGACCCTAGTGGATGAGAGACCTCGCATATTAAGGGGTGTAACTAATCATCCCCAACCTGTTGCTGAATGTTCTGAGATGGAACAAGTTTTCTTACTGTCCCATTAGTGGTCTCTTCTTGAATTGACTGGAAGGCTTCACATTGGAGGGCACCTTTATGATTGATTTCCTTTGTTCTCTTCAGTAACCCTGTGTCTTAGCACCTACACTTGGAGCTGGCAGTTTCAACTGTACTTGAAACTTGATGGCTTCTGGTCTGTTAAACTCGGTTGGCACCCTTATCACTCTGTGCTGATGGCTGGGTTACATCAGTTACATTGATCCCTCGTTTTCTGACACTGGGTTTCCCTTTTTCAGCATTCTGCTAATATCTGGCCGTTACCTGTCAGTTCTCTCTTTTATAAAGATTTGTAAGCATTCGATGTTCCCCTCCCCTTAACACATTTTTTAAACTTAAGAGCAATTTTAGGTTCACAGCAAAATGGAGTAGAAAGTTCAGAGTTCTCATAGACCTGCAGATTATACAGGCACAGCTTCCCCCCATTATCAGCAGCCTATACTAGAGTGATAAATTTGTTACAATAAGTGAACCTGTATTAATACATCATTATTACCTAAAGTCCATGGGTTGCATTAGGGTTAATTCTTGGTGTTGAAATCTATGACAAATATACAGTTGCATGTATCCATCATTATAGCATGACACAGAATAGTTTAAGTTCCCTAATTTTAAACCTTCTGTTTTCGTTTAAGCCTATGATTTATTGAGTTAGTTAGTCATTGCAATAATATGAAACCCATGTCTAGACTTATTTTTTGTATATAGATATGCAGTTGTTCCAGTGATGTTTTGTGAAAAAGACTGCCCTTCCTTATTGTATTGCCTTTGCTCCTTTGTCAAAAATCAGTTGACTTTATTTGTTGAATAGCAAAGTTGGTTCTATTTCTGGACTCTTTATCTGTTCCAATGATACATTTCTTCTGTATCCACTGTCTTAATTATGTAGCTCTATAGTAAATCTCAAAGTACGATAGTTTCAATCTTCTAACTTCCTTCTTCTCCGATATTTGTTCATAATACTTTTTCTCAATATATCATAGTTCCCGGCCAAATATAGGAGAGTAGCATAGTGAGTCAGTAAGGACAGCAATAAATGCATATCTGCACATAATTTGCAGGGAAGTTGGTAGCAATAAAAGAGAATGAGATGAGGATGACAGAGCAAAACACGGATGGCACACTGGCAATGCTGGCCCAGCAGAGGCCTATGAGCTTGTGCAGTTGCACAGGCCATGTCTTTTAATAAATATTAAAGGACTATTAAGCAATAATATAAATGAAAACTTGACAATTCCCTCAAGTTACATCCATGTTATTATAATTGGCAAGATTTCCCTTTCTTTTTCAAAAACAGTTGAATAATATAAAATTATATGTAGATGTATAGATATGAGGTGACCCTTTTTATCTATCAGATTTACCAAACTGACAAATCATGTAAATGGTAAATTCATAAACAAGGAAATGTAAATTGCAAGTATACAAATGAAAACCTACTCTCACATATATTGCTATAGACTGAACTATTATAACATCGTTGGGAATTATTCTGGTAATACATAGGTAATATTAAAAGCAGACTCATTCTTTAACCTTGTTATTCTAAAGTGAAATTCATTCTCAAGAATCCAAAGATGTGGAAGAGAAAGTTCTATAAAAAAGGTATCTATTGCAACATTTTTGCTGTGCCACAAAGTTGATACAGCAATTTAAATTTCCACCAAGAGCATTTTAAAATATATATTTTGTGACTTACTTACCTATAATAGATATAGTCATACATATAAATATACATATTCACACATACATAAACACACATACATATATGTGTGTGTTTTCATTTGAGAAGCAAATAATTATATCTTTACAGATTTTCTAAAGTGGAACCAACCTTTTATTTTCTCCTAATGAATTCATAGTGAAAATAGACTGAGAATAAGGGGAAAATGTGATCTGAATTAAGTGTTAAATGATTCAGTCTGGGTGATCACAGCACAGCAATACTAGTACTTCTTTTCACCCATCATTAATGGGAGCAAATAAACCAAGTATGTGCCATGTACATTGCTGTCAAGTATGAATTAATGAAGGAGGCCATTTGAGAAATGGGCAATAAATAGGTAAAATTTTCTCATACTTGGATCAAAATTTATCACACAGATTTTTGGAAAATATGATTGGGTTACCCTTGCAACAACACTTGTTGATATATATCCCCACTGATATTTAACATACACATAACGACTCGTGGAAAATAGGAGCTAAAAACACCTACTCATATTGTCTTCCAAACTCGCCTTCCTTTGTCACCTGCGGCTTCAAGGTGATTCCTATTCTAGACCGCTAAAAAACATGCACTGAATCAATCGAGCTTTCTAGCATAATTTTCTGCTTTATTACTGCCTGCTTGAGATATGTTCCTGGAAGACAATGGGAAGGTGAAGAACCAGAGCAGTGTATCCGATCATTTGCTTTACTTGGAAAAATACTCAGAGGTACAGTTCTCTATACTTTCAGTCAAGAAACAGAAAGTGATGGTGACAAGGCAAATTATACATGGGACTCAACAATTTAAGCTTTTGCTAATCAAGGCTAATCTCTCATATTCCTGATACAAAGAACAGGTAACTCTTCTGGGTCCTCCAACAGGACAAAACCTGAGAGTGTCAGTCAGTTTACTAATAGCAAATGGATTATAGTGTATGCTTTCCACTAGAAAGGGATAGAAATTTATACTCACTGAAATAGACCTAGATATGGATTTCATTACCTGTTTACAAACTTTGGCCTGCTTTTATAGACTTTCTCAATATCTTAATAACTTTAACAATATATTACACAAATTGCTTCTCATCAAGATATTTATGTTACAACAGAAGAAATTTCAGAGGGATTCTGTTATTGTATATACTTTCAATGGAAAGGTCTATTTAAGCTTCAGTGAATACAGCCTTCTGGAATTGTGGTCCTGTCTTATGACATACAGTATCTGGTCTGAAGTAGAGACTAACATATACTAACTTTCTTTTCTTTCTTTCTTTTTTTTTTTAAATGAAAGATGCTGGCAGGAATGAAGGGGAGTAGGCAGGCAGGAAGAGAGAGGAGGAAAAAGTATTTTGATTTTATTTTTATTTAGTTGTTCACAATGGTTGTTCCCCGCAGACCCGGGGTGTGACCCTAGGTCCTTGGGATGTGTGTGGAGTACACTCCCTCGGAGGCAGTTGATCTAACTGCTACTCTGCCAGGACTCACCTGTATGCCTCCTGTTCTCACATTTCTCAAGTAGATATACTGAGAACCAGAAAAGAGGGGATGCTTTCTCATTTGTTCTTCTAATGAAACACACAGGTTTTCTGTTCCTACACCTTTAATTTTGTGTTATGCTAATTTAAAAGCCATAGTTCCCAGGAAACACAAAACAATGCTTATGGAATAAAAAAGACCATCACCCAGATATTTTAGACTCCTCATGTTACTTAAACACCAAGAAATAGAAATCACTGTAGGTTTGGGTGATTGACATAATTATCCAAGGGAATTAGGATTCTTGTATACAAGTGAGGAAAGACAAAATGAGATGTATGTCTGGTATCAAGGAAATTCTCTGTCCAGTTCCTAAGCGCCATGGTTAAAAAAAAAAAAAAAAAAAAGGAAATCTGGAGCAACTCAATACAGGCAGGGCTATTATAGACTGAGACACTTCAGTAATAAACTTGGGCATTGCACGAAGACAAAATTTTAAATAGGTCTGGAAAATGTAAGTTAAAAATGTGCCCTGACCAATCCCAATCATGTCTACTGTTGAAGATAGACCTATTTTCTTCCTTGTTTGGTTATTTGTATCTTTTAAGTGACTTCTTTCCTGCTCCTACTGTCAAGCACTTATTCACATGATTTAAGACATGATCCAACATTCAAATTTACATTCCAATTAACAAGAATGAGAATAGGGTCCCTAAAAAGCTTGAATGATACATTTGGACTTTCTGCTTATGACTCAGGTTACATTCCACTCCAGATGACACAAGGTGATAACTGGCTGAAAGGGATGTTGGGAAATGTAATCCTTATTCAAGGGGTGCATATGCAGGGGAGAGAGGATATTATGCAAAAATATAAAGAGATATTTCTGCATGGGAAGGGGAACACGAACACAAGGAGGAGCTAGTACCCTTTACTGCCAACTGTACTTCTCTTTATTCACACACGTGTGTACGTGTCCCCATCAATAATTTCTTCCATTCCTCTCCAAGGTAGCCAGCTTCAAAAGCCTTCTCTTTTGGTTAGCTTCTGTTCACAGTTTCGTGGTGCCATGTGGAAACATCAATCTGATCCAGTCTAGTTCATATGATAAATTATAAATTTTAAAAAATGTATACATTTAAATATTCTTTAATTAAAACATAACTCTTATTGTATTATATAACACAATATATAACAGAAATATCATCACTACAAAATGTGGTAACTAAATAACATACTATGAACCGCTACTGGTTGAATAAGGAAATTAAAAATGATGCTAAAAGAACACCTGGAAACAAATGAAAATGAAGATGCCAATGAGTAGAGCCTGTAGAAAATGGCAATAGCAACACTAACTAATAAGAATTGCAACAAAAAAATCCAAGTTTGCACATGACTAGTTTATTTGGTAGATTAACAAAGGAATAGAAGGGATAAAAATTGGAGATGGTGATGAAATTAAGTTTTCTAATGAAGGAAATTTGCTGGTTTCGTGTGGAGGGAACTGAAGAGCCTTTGGTGGGAATTATTATCAGGATGTCCTTTTTTCCCCTCTGAAGCCTAAGATGATACTTAGATCAAAGTATCTACTGAATTTAGAATACATTTTTCCTAATTATATATATATATATGTATCTTGTATAAATTTTAATAGGTACAATTTTCTCCCAAATGACTATTTTTACTCTAAGATGTTTTTTTAGATTTCATTTACCTATAATCCTTATATCTTTGTTTATATTTTACACCTTTAGTGAATACTGGGTGATCTAGGCCAAAACAACAAAGCAAACCAAAAAAATGTACCATAAGATATTGATGGCTAGATGAACTAAAACAAAGCAAAACAAATACAAAATATTTACCAAATTGTGCATCTATATAAAATGGTTTTATTAAAATATTTATCATAATGTGTGCCTCTACACAAAACACCAAAAGGATTTATGCAAAAAATTACTTTATGAAAAATTCATGTCTATTAAATAAGTTCAGCAATAAAAGCTGAATGAATCCAGATACAACAAAGTCCTTCTTGAGACCATCAGGAACCTAATCTGAGTAATAAATATAATTAGAAAAATCATAGACTCCTTTCAATTGGTAATCAAGTCTGAAAATCTGGCTCATCTCTCAGTTCGAATTTCATAAATTCTAAACAGCCCTATAGCTATTTTATTCCTTTCCTTAGACTTATTGGGTTTTTGTTTTCTTCTTTCTTTTTTCAATAATCATATTACACTTGGCCCATTTTTAATAAAAATATTTTATAATACTTATTTTATTGTTAGGAGTTGAAAATCATAGAAAATACTGTCTATGTAGCTACACACAAATTAAAACTAATAGGATGCTGTCATTGAGACATAAAAGAGGAATCAAAGAAATACAAATGAAATACATAATTTTTAGTATTTAAATGTTCAACCACACTGCAAAAATACTTCAAGACATAATTAAACTAAGATACTTTCACCTATAAATAGAATAACCTATATATATCAACTATAAATTTATACCCATGTTTAAATTACTGACAAAAAAAAACAAACAAACCAACCAGAACCACGAATGCTTTTCTTATTAGGAATGTCCTTTTTCCAACATGATAAACATTATTAATTATCAAAATTTCAGAAGATTCTTTCCTTGAATTATCTAGTAGTGGTATTTCTAGAAAATTATGTAAGTATTAATAGCGAAAAATATTGTTTATGGATGTAACAGGATTAAGACCTAAGCAAATTATTCTGAACAGATAAATTTCGAATTACATAAACTTGTCAACAGGACATAGATGAGATGTTTTTTTCTTTGTGGTTTAAGATTCTTATATTCTGGAAGACTTTCGCCTTGTCCTCCCACACTTAATGTCATTAATACCCATACTAGGGACACGTAAGCAATTAATGAAGTCCTTGCAAAACTATATGGATCCAAAATGACAAATACTGTCCTTTCCTTTCTTGCTCTATTTTCCTTTGTTTTTTCATAAGACCCCATGCTTATGATGGTATTTACCATGTGAGGCATGTTTCATTAGTCTTCCTAGAGAAGACTAAGATCTAGTTAGGAGGAAGAATGTCTTTTTCAGTAATCCTCAGTTCTCAATAATCTTCACTAAATCTCAGTGGAGTTATTGTAGAGCTCAGTGTTGGGAGACATTTACATCACAATACGATAAAGGTAAACTTGGTCAATCCTTCATTCAGAGACTCCTCAATCAGCCTATCTTGCTCAGTATCTGATGTATCCATCTTTGCAGATACAAGAATTAGATTTATTTTTGTGTCTAGCATTGGTAGAACTTGGGAAACTTGTTCACATTAACCAGGTCCAAAAGAAACTAGCTTTAAACAAGGAAGATGCTTAAAAGATTTCACTAAAACAGAATTAGAAATGATAAATAAATTCAATAAAATTTCAGGATATGAAATTAATATACAAAAAAATTATTACAGGGAACACCCTGGTTGAGTAGCAGTTAGGTCAATTACTTTCAAAGGAGCACAAGCCACATACCCCTGGGTTTGAATTGGGGGCTCAGGTGGTGGTGGGAAACAACCAGTGTGAACAACTAAATAAGCAATAAATAAATAAAACGTTTCTTCCTCCTCTCTCTTTCCACCTGCCTGTTCTCTTGTCTTGATTCCTGCTTGAATCTTCCCTTTAAAAGCAAAGCAAAACAAAAATTGTTGCATTCTAAGGCAAACAATGAACTTACAGAAAAAGAAATCATGGAAACAATTCTACTAGCAGTAGCACCAAAAGAATAAAATGCCTAAGATAAGTTTAACCAAAGGGGTAAAAGAACTAAAGCTCCCAAAACTCATACCTTGTGGAGGCAAGCCTTGGTGGACTGGCCCTTAGGTCAAGAGCAGCCCACATGCAGTCCACAGACCTGGGTCCCTGTCCCAGGGTGGGGGGGGGCAAACCAAAATGAACAGCTAAAATAAAAATAAATTAAAATGCTTTTCCTCCTTTCTTTTCCTGCCTGCTTCCCTATTCACCTTCATTCCTACCTGAACTTTTTGTTTTTTAAAAATAGGATGAAAAAATGAAGTAAGACACAAAAAACAGAAAAATATTCCGTAACCAGGAAATGGAAAAAATGTATTGTTTAAATGGCAATTTTACTAGCAACATACCAATTCAATGTAATAATTATTAAAATCTCAGTAGCATAATAAAATATGAAACCACAAAAATATTAATTAGGTGAGATTCTGTAAATTCTTGAGATGCAAGACACTATGTAAAGCTAAGTTGGATGAATAGCTATTAGGGGATAAAAAGCACATTGTTTACAGATAATTGATATGTTATATCCAAAGTCCCCTTTCCATAAACTTAAAATAAAAAAGAATGAGCTAAAAATGCCTAACAGATAGAAAACAGTAAAATGACACATAAAAAGATATTTCAACTGGACATGATCAATAAAACTTGGGAAGAATGAATTGCACAATTCAATGTCATTAATAGTAAACCTAAAGTGAATTACAAATAATAATAGAAGTAATAGAGTTGTATTTTTCCATTTGTCCATCCATTATATTTGCCAATGTGGCAAGTGATTATAGGTAATCTACACATGAAGAAATACAAACAGGAAATATACATATGAAAATATATCCAACATTGCAAAAGGAAATGAAAATAAGGAAACCTAATGAAATACAGTGAATTCACCCATTAGAATGAGACGAAAGAAAAGAAAAGCAATATCTGATTATGGAGAAATTTTGTGAATACAGTACTCACATTATTTTGCTATGGATTGTGACAATATTTTTAGAAATTGTTTTAGCAAACAGGTAACATTACAAAGACAGAAACACTTTTATTTAAAAAAAAAAATCTGAAGTGGAATTCATTTTAAAGTTTCCAAAACTCCCTTACAGAAAATTTAACGAAAACTTATGTTTGTAGTACTTTGCAGCAGCAAAAAATGAGTGCAGTATTGTTGAATATCTGCACAAGCCATGACATATATTTTAAAATAATGACAATCCAGGAAGGTATACTATAACTATCTTTCCATTTTTTATTTATCTGCAACATACAAATATATATAGATTCATATATACATGTTTCAATCTTCATTTATATGTAAGTATATTTGAGAGAACCATGAACCGATATAAATATTGAAAGGCTTGTACATTTATATATTAATTTATTTATAAATTAAAATATCACTCTGGATCATCATGGTAGAGTATTACCATTACTTTTCAAACAATCTTTAACTGAAATAACCCTGGTAGATCTGTGTAAAATATACTACTCTATTAGTGAGGATGTATTTTGGAGATGGCTATTTATGAGGTGAGACTAAGTGAGAAAATCTTGCCTACAAATTGAATGTGTACATTTTGCTGACAAAAATGCTCGAGTTACCCCAGAAATAACTGTAAGTTGTCTCATTGCTCTAAGTCTAGGACTTACTTTCAGAATCCAAGATGACTTTGTATCATAATTTCATACCAGCTAGTATGAAGGAAGAAGAGCCAAATTCTTAACTGACAAATACTGAAATTTCACACATCATTCCTCCTAACTTCCTACTGTTGACTACTTTTTCACAGGCCACACTAATAAAAAGTTGTTGACAAATACGTTGTCTTTTGTGGGTGACTATGAGTTGTCTCTAAGGAGACAGGAGATTAAACCTTAGGAGTTGTATTACCAGGAGCTAAGAGTCAAATGAACATGCAGAATATCTGCAGTCTCTGCCACAGTATGTTTTCTTAATATTCGAACTTTTATGATCACTCTTTTCCCACAACTCACAACTCTAAAAGCCTCACTCTTTCCACCCCTAAGAAGAAAACTTGAAGTTCCCTGCACATCCGGTCAGTCAATGTTCATGATCTTTTGGTGATATGTGGTCTTACCTATCTGCTTCAGATAAGACATATCATAGCATGACTAATGATAAGAGACCTGCTTTCTCTTTAGAAACACCTAATACATTTAAGCACAATATATGAAAGGAACAACATAAGTATAATAAAAACTGCTACTATGAAAAGGAAAGAAGGAGAAAATCAATAGTCATTTCTCTATAGCTATTGTTCAACCCTGGCAGCATATAATCTGGCCAAGGAAGAGGTGGCTGCTGTTTTGCATCTAGATACAGTTTTCAAGCCTATAGACCCTAGATTTGCCCTTATTTTCATCTGTTTTCAGGCCATTTCTCACTAGGGTGACCAGTTTCACCCTTCCCCACAAATAGTCACACAAGTCAATACCAAATGTTTTGGATTCTGTCATGTGTTATATATGCTTCTGGAATGAAATTCTATAGCAGTCAATTTTAAATATATCTTTATGCAGTAAGTTTCCTTTAATGCATTTGCATTAAACAAAGTAAATTTTGTTTTGTGTTCAAATGAAAGTTTAGTAGTAAGCCAACTAAGGATGGAGTGATGGTTTTATGGTTTTAAGTATTCAGACTTTTTTCCCCAATTCTTCTGTAATTGTTATTGCTTAACAGCATGAATCAAGAAACCTACACCTACGTTCACCCTCTAGCCAACAGAGAAAAAATTTGTTCATATGGGAAATCCTCTCCACTTAATAAAGCAACCCTTAGAGAAATGCTGCCTTCCTTTCACCCAGACTTAGACAAACATGCCATTCATATTCCACTGATCAAAGTTTATTCATATAGTTAGTTGTCTTTCCTTTCTACACTAAATTACCAAGCCATCCAAAAAAGGGCATTATAAAATGTATGGGATCATCATAGATAACTGTTTAATTTTACTTCTAATCTATCTCAAGCAAAAGTGTATATCTTTTCTTTGAGTCTTCTTCTTTCTTTTTCTTTTTATGTTTAGTGTCAACTTGAGATGACTTTTACACAAGAACAAAAAGATTCATTTGGATTAAATTTAATACACAGGAAAAACATTGTCCTTAGTTTTAGGAGAGAACCATTGTTTAGAAAAACTGGCAATGTTTAAATAACAGGAAATAAGTGCCTATCTGAAGTAAATAATATATGCAAATGTTTTACTTGAAGCATTTCATAAGTCATTTTAAATACCAAGCCTGTATTGGCAGATGCCCATTTATTTGCCATAAACTACGCAGGTGCTGATTACTTTATCATTTGCTCAGAGATTCCTCATTCTCTAATTGGCAAGATATTGACTCTCATCTGCTATATAATATGCTCTTGTTTAAGATATAGGTTTATATACCATGGTAGTGAGAAGATGCTGTTTTCTTTGACAATTCCCAATTTTCTATTCCTGAGCTTCTTTTCTGTAGGATTTGCCCCAAATCCAGGATCAACCACAGATGAAAATGACTTCTACTCCCCTTTTTGGAATCAGATTAATGGATACATAACAGTGGAAATAACAATAAACACATAATTTATCTCCTCGTATTCAGACATTCTTGTGACTTTACCAGGGACTCCTTTTGTTAGGAAATTATTTGGCATACCTGTCTTTACTTTTTACCCACTAACTGGGCCAAAGAAAATTTCAGTTCTAAGAATAAATTTCACCCTGGTAGCTTAGCAGTTAAGTCTGCAGCTTCCAGCCAGTGCAGTTCGCATACATCCCAAGGAGAGGGGAGAGGTAACCGAAATGAAAAGCTAAATAAAATAAATGCTCTCCTTCTTCCTGCCTGCCTGCCTTCATTTCTGCCTGCACCTTTACTTGAAACAAACAAACCCAGTGTGCTACAAAACTGTATGATTTAGAGAAGAAATGTTCTCCTTTAGATTCATGATCTTCAGTTTTTGATTGAGCTATCATTACATTCATGTCTGACAAACTTCTCATAGAATTATATTAAAAAACACCTTCGTTCATGAGGTGAGATTATTATAGAAGCTGTAACAAAAAATTCTTTTGACTATCAAGCCTAGGGTGAAATTTCATAGAAATTAGGGAAAGGATTGTACTTTCTCTGATAACCCTCAGCTTTGACTCACATAATGTTCAGAGTATCTAAGAAATGGTTCTCATATCTTAGTTGTAGTTTCAGGCAGAAGAAAGAAATTAAAAGGAGGCAGAATTGTTGGTCGATATGGACCACTCTCTTCTTGTACCAAAGCAAGTTGGAGGAAGAAATGGAATAGAAAGGTAATGCCTCAGTTTGGAACTCTGGGTTTCTAAAATTCTCTTAATTTCCTCCTGTATTTAGGTGAATTCCTCCATCTGGCTTTTACTGTCTCTGGTCCTGGAATCAATTTTCTGATTCCTGCAGCTCCCTCAACTCAACCAGTTTCACATACTCATGACGTTCTTTTGCAAATTATCTTTGGAAATAACTAGATCTCTGCAAAACTCATTGATATGAGAGTTAGAATGTAGTGCCTTGGTATAGACAGACTTTATGTACCTTTGAATGATAGTAAGAACATTTTGTTTACTTAGGATGACAAACAGATTCACCAATCAAGTGTCCGACAGAGGCTACCTGTGAAATGAGACTCTCTGTTTGTCCAAAATAGTCAAGAAGAGGTAGTCATGTTCTCACTTCTCTGTAAAATTTCCAGCTCTCAAGACGTGTGATAACAAATGAAATGCTAGAAATGACCTATATCATTAGCAGGAATTTTTTCTTATATTTTGAAGAAGATCATGTATATTTTCTTCCTCTTTCCCACAATTTTTTCTTGAAAGTTTAAACTTTTATCCAAAGATATTGTTTTTAAAATCTATTCTATTTACTTTGCAGGTCGATTAGCACAGCCCAATAGTTCATTTTGTTCTTATAAGGCTGAAACCCCTGACTGCATATCCATTAAGAGTGGATCTGGAGGTGAGTGTCCTGTTTTGCATCATGCTTCCAATGGCCATAATACCAGCTCACTCCACTTTTATATAAAATAGGATAAATTGGGGTAAATTCTGATATCTCCTTTGTAAAGACATACAATTTTCTGTGTAATTTCTCTGGGGGCTAATCAATTAAAAAATAAGTAAGATAACTTATCATTGCCATTTCTAAATTGTGATGCACAGCACAATAGTAATTTTAAATAAGTACTAGAGAAGATGATCCTTTTAAGTACCTACTGTTCCAGACTTTCTATTCCTAATTCCACATGCCCAGGATTGCCAAAGCCAGGTATCGGAGTAAGTGTAGGAATACCCCGGCCAGGGAGTGCCCAAATACTGGTAGACAAGTTAAACGTGGAAATCAAGTAGATAAAAAGTAGGACAGAATATGTACCAGAGTTACTGCGTGTACTTGGTTGAGATGAATTGCATCATGAACAAGAAAAGGTATACCCTGGTGGCTCACGTTTTAAGTCTGGTACTGGGACATAGTCCATGTAAAGCCCGAGGACCAAGATTCACTAGTTGGGTTGGGGGAAACAATTAAAATGAATACATTTTTTTAAATGCCTCCTCCCCCTCTCCTTTCTGCATACCTGCTTACTTGCTTTCATTCCTGCCTGCATCCTTCCTCTAGGAGAAAAAAAGAACCAGAAGGAAGAGATTGAATTCAAAATTAAGAAAACGTATTACAGATTGATTGGAAAGGAAGTTAGATACATGAATATCTGTAAGAACTGAGAAAATAGAACCAGATAGTTCGTTCAAAAACTCTGTTTCAGTTCATGCAATCTCCACAAGATGTATTTAGCATCTATGCATATTCCAAAAATTACATGAGTTTTACTCGCCAAAAATTATCATGCACTTTTTAGTTCATATCAGCGGTGTTGATAGGTACCTTTACTCCATATCATTTCTTACACTGATGTGGTCAATTTTCCATGCATTTATCCATTGTTTTGAATAGTAGCTAAATGTAAAAATCATTGAAAAAGTTGCAATTGCAAAATAAGTTTGAAAAATTTTCCAAACATTGCAAACTGTGTAGGTATCTTCTTTCACAAGGTTGCTAAGACTTTATAAATTGAAATATCTTTTATTATTTGAGTTTCAGGAATTTATACCTATTTTAAATGTAAACCTTTATGAGTTGATATTTTTAATATCCTTTATTGGTTTATGCTTGTTAGTTCATTTCTTTAATGTAGAAAATGCTTTAATTTTTTGTATTTATTTTATTGTAGGCATTTTGGTTTACAAAAAATAATATGAGTTTGATGTTTAGGTTCACTCTTCATCCCAAATACTTGATACGAAACAACCCACCACTGAATTTTGAATAGTCCTCCCCTTGTCCTTCACTTCTCTTTGCTCCTGTATTGCCCTCTCTCCCTTTGGTGACACCAGTTCTGTTGCCAACGTCCTGTTTATCTGCTTTGTTTCTTAATACTGCACATACGAATGAGATCATCGGATATTTGTCTTTCTCTTTCTGACACTTAATTTAGCATAATCCCCTCTAGTTCCATACATGTAGTCACAATTGACAGGATTTCACCTTCTTTTAAGGTTTGTAGTATTTTTTTGTGTATACACACCACATGTTTATCCATTCATCTGTCTATGGTCACAAATTGCTTCCATTTCTCAGCTATTATGAACAATCCTGCAATAAACATGGGGGGTGTATACATCTCTTCGAATTAATGGACTGTTCTGTTCTGTTTTGGGGGTTTTTTTGGTTAATACACAGAAGTAGAATCATAAGAAATTTTCACTCTCAACTTTTGTTTTGTTTTTCACCTGGTCTCGAGTCTTCAACCCAGATCCTTGTACCTGTTCTACCTCAGTCACCTGAGCCCTGAAGGTCCATCATTCTCAATTCTTTGAGGAATATCCATACTTCTTTACATAACAGTTGTACCAATTTATACTTCCATCAACCGTGTATAAGTTTTCCCTCTCTCCCCATCCTCTCGAACATTTGTTGTTTCCAATATTTTAGCTAATAACCATTCTCACAGTTGTGAGGTGGTACTTCAATGTTTTTATTTATATTTCCCTAGTAACAACAGATGAGAAGCATCTTTTTATGTGCTTGTTGATCATCTACATATCTTCTTTTGAGAAATGTTTATTCTGATCTTCTACCCATTTTCATTAGATTATTTACTTTTCTGTTGTTATTATACAGTTTGTTATATATGTTGATCTGTCCTCCAAAATGTTCCATGTGTGGTCTTGTATTTGTTTCTAGGTTTATTCAATTTTTAATCACCATTTGGGGTTTGGCATATCTTTTTGTTTTTTTTCCTCTGTTGTAAAATTCCTTTCAACATTTCTTGATAGGTAGGCTTGGTATCAAAAAAAAATTCATTAATTTTTGTTTTATGTTTGAGACCTTTATTTCTCCATTATATTTGAATGATAATTTTTCAGGGGAGAGTTTTCTTAGAGAGTTGCTTTTCTTGTCTTTAATATTTTGAATATGTTAGTCCACTCTCTTCTGGCCTCTTGGGTTCCTGCTGAGAATTGTAATGGCAGCCTGATGGGTGTACTTTTGTAGGTTATGTTTCCCTTTTCTCTAGCAGCCTTGAGTAACTTTTCTTTGTCTTTAATTTTTCCTACTTTAGTATGATGTCTTGGAGTGGGACATTTTGCATTTAGAAATTTGGTTGTTCTAACAACTTCTTGGACTTCCATAGTGAATTTTTGTGACAGGAGGAAGAGGTTTTGCTAATACTTCTTTCTGTAAGCTTCCTGCTCCTTTCTAAATATATTTTAATGCTTCATTCAGCAGGAACTATTGAGTACCTAATATATTTTAGGTATATTGAATAGAATTATGATAATAAATGAAAAGTATCCATTTAACACCTCATATCTTAATAGATAAAATGTGTGAGTAATCACAGTGCATTTCCATCAATGCAATAATAGGAGTATATTCAAAATTCACTTTATGACAAAGTTTATGAAAAAGCAAGATGGAGGGTCTAACTTATTCCCCTATGCATGGCAAAATATATGTTACATTATCCCTCCTTCCTCAGTTTTTCAGAAGGCTCTCTGTCCTCTGTCTTCTGCACTTCTGATTCTTCAGATGAAACATCAAATCACAATGTTTGAACCAGCACCAAGATGGTTATTGCTGTCTTCAGTTCAGCCTTCACTCTTGAACATTAATCCTAGGCCTTTTCACTTCTATATCTCACAGATATTTAATTTGATATACCAGTCATCATGAGTTGTGTTTCCTAAATTATGAAATTTTATCATTTGCCTCCTTATCAGAGTTTATTCTGTTCCCTCTTGCCCAATACCTAGATTTCCCTAGGATGAATTGTTATCATTTCTCTCCAATTTCCTATCACTACCCCCTAACTTGTCTAATCAAATTCTGTATTTACCACCTCATTACATCATTTAGCTGTTTTGCCTTAGAGAGATTTCCAAAATAAACGTGTTTCTGCCTAAAATTTTCATTGTTACCCTAAGAATATTCAGATTTTTAGTTAAAATTCAAGCGTATTAGCCTGTGAAAATGATACTCTTTATTATGGACATGCAACTCTCCATTAACTTTTAAGACATCGTATATATCCTTGTAATCAAGCTACTGCACTTCATGCTGCCTGGAATCCACATCCCTTCATTCTTTGAATCCTAGTCTTGTTCTTCTTTCAGTTCTTCTAATGGCTAATTTCCTCTGATCACACCATGAACACCCTCTGGTAAACTTGTGTCACTATGAAAGATTGCTTTCTTATCCCTTCTTATATTAGATAAGAATCTCTTTCACTGCCCTGTTTATGCAGTGCAGTCTTAGAATGATTCACTTGTTATTTTTAAATAATAGATTAAAAAGAAGCAAATGTTTTTGTCACTCTAGTAACTAGGCTAAAGCACTACAACTGACCAAGTCAAAGTTAAGTGCCCAACTATTGACCTCAAATTGCATTTCAAGAGTAAGGGACATATTAGAGGTTGACATCCCATTTATATCCTAAGCCTAAAGCAAAGGAAAAGGAATGGCTGCTCTAAATAGAAGTACATAAAAGGACAACTGGAGGAGTCACTGTGAATTGCACAATCCCTCATATTTGACTAAAGAATTGCTAAGAACATTTAAACAAGGAAGTGGTGTAACTTTTCAGTTAAAAAAAACAGTAAGATTGGGGGTATTGAAGGTGAATTATAAGAGTCTGAAACTGGAACTCTTACTATGCCTCAAAAGAAATTAATGAAGCCAGAGCAGTGTGTATCAACATAACAGGGTATATTTGAGTGAATATGAAGGAATTAGATCAACAGGAATTGGCAATAACATTTGAGGAAGGAAGGAAAAGATAATGACTCTCAATAATTTTTAATTATGTTGACAGAGTTTGAGTTTTTGTCATTAACCAAAATGGAGACTATAATAAGCAATAAATATGGTTGGGGTAAACAAGGTGGTTGGAAGACTGGGTACAAAGAGATTATATAATATGTTGAGTATAATTAAATAATTGGTATTAGACCTACTCTTCACACATCATTTATATATTGCTCATAATGATAATGATATGAAACATGACATTGCATTGCACTCATTTTTAAGTAAAAAGATTTACTAAAATTAAATGATGTACCGAGGTGATATATTCTGTAAGTAACTGCAGCAGATCTAAACTTGGAGCTGTTTAATTTTAATACCTCTGGATTTGTTATTTAAAAACAGAAATTCTTCACTCTAATCTTCAGAGTGATGAATCCAGCTGGTGATGCCAGGCACCTTAATAGCTGTAGGAGTAGAAAGAACAGGAAAGAGCCCCTTTCACAATAGTTAGATTGTTTTGTTGGAGGGGTCCCTATAAATTGATCAATACTTGAGTTAAAGGTTGGTACAGGGATTTTCCTAAGGGAGATGCAACTAGACTCAACATTTCCTAAGCCAGTTCCCTAAGTGTCCATTGAAATAGTCCTAGAGCAAGAGTGTGCCAGATTAGGATGTTCCTCTAAATATCAAGGAGTAAGTTTGTTCTTAAGAAGGGCTTCCTGTAAAATGCCTCAAAGGGGCTAAGGTCCCAAGTCATGGTGGGAGTATTTCTTAGTCTAAGGAGAACCAGAAGCAGGGCCTTTTCCCACCACTTGACATGTTTTCTTTAAATAGTATTAAAGTCTGCTTTGCTCTCTCCATTTTTCCTGAGGATTGAGGTCTCCATGAAGAATGGAAATGCTACTTAGTGCTACTTAAGGCCCTTGAAATTTGTCGGACTACTTCTAGCCTTTATAATATTGGCGTCATAAATCTACTCTGCATCTACTAGAGGAACAGCCTTGTCCCCCTCCACCCAGGGTAATCACTAAAGGCCATAACATGCAATTGGCCCCTGAAGACAACTGTAGCCTCCAGTACTTTCCATTCCCCATAATGACAATTGTAATTCTAAGTTTTCCTTAGTATAATTTTGCAGCTTTAGGGATAATAGTTTAATGCATGAAATAAGCAAATATTGCCAGAAGGGGACATGTTTGATTCTTTGGAATTTATCTACACAAAATAAGATAAACAAGAATATCTTAAGACAGAGAGCAGAAATGAAAAGAGAACTGAGAGACAACAAACCCTGGCCCTCAGAAATGACATGAAAGACAATAAACTCAAAAAAGTATGAGAGGGTACTATATTCATTGCACTGTCAGAAGTTTGCTTCAGATCCTATCACTACCACTCAATCTAATAAATAACAAAAATCCAACGAAGTTAATTTTAAAGATCTAGTTGTCTCTATTAAGAGATCCATGAATCAGGCAGTAGCCCATCTACAAATAGGCTCTATAAGAAGTTGTGTAGCTTTCAAAATCCAAAGAGGTCTCCAAGGCATTTTGTCTCTTTCTTGACTTTAGGCCTGGTCAAATGCACAACAGATGCTTCCGCATAGATGGATTTTCTCAACTTGCTTCACGTCATTAGAGTCCTAAATATTTCACTGAGTTAAAAAGTCCTGATTTTAGAAGGATTTATTTCATACCCTCTAATATATAAATACCTTATCAATAGTCTAGAATAGCTGCTAATCTTGCTCACTAGGTCCAAACAGTGTAATATAAACAATATAATAATACTGATTTCTTGTGGAAGAGAAAAGTGATAAAAAGCCATTCTGACAAAATTATGACATAAGGTTGGAGAATTGGTAAACTGAGGTAGGACAATGAAGATGTATTACTGGTCTTGCCAACTGAAAGACAAATGCATCTTGGATTCTTATGGGCAGTTATGGAGACAAAGGCTTTTAGCTAGTTGAATGGCTTTAATCCAGGTGATAGACTGCATTAACGTGCTCAAGCAATGAAGTCATATCTAACACACAACTGCAATTAGAACCACACTTCATTAAGCATAAAATATCCACTATCTTTTTCCAAGGGCCATATATCTTCTTTGCAGGCCAAGTAGAGCTGAATAGGGATATGGAAGGAAGCACCACCCCTTTCAAGAACTTGATTGTGTCACTAAGCTCTGCAATCCTAGGGATGAGATATGACTTTAGATTTACCATTTTCTTGAGCATAGGCAGTTCTAATGACTTTCAATTGGCCTTTCTCACCATAATAACCCTTATTCCACAGGTCAAGGAACCACTTTGGCGATTCTGCTCCATAGCTTGTAAGTATATTTATTTTAATTATGCATTCTAAAATTGGGAAAATGATCACAGGATGGGTTCAGGAGCCTAATGGACTCTCTGTGAGTTGGAGCTGATCTTAAACTCTATTGATAAGCTGTCCTCCATAAACCTCTACTCTGATGTGTCCCTGATATTTCGGTCTCCGGGAATTTGTGCCAATTCAGTCAAGTCCGTTAGTCCTTGATAAATCCGATTATTTCCTTTTCTCCAATGTGCACCTATCTTTATAAACGTGATAGGTCTCTTTGGGAAAGGTTCAGTAAAAGATATATGGTATCAATGTTCAATAGTATAACTGGTCATTCCTTAATGGTAACTTACCTCCTTCTAGTTAAAGGGATTTCAGGTCAGCAAACTGGCTCAAATCTGGGAACTGATTGAGGAACTGTGTCTCTTTCCTCACAAGATTTGAGTTAGAATTTTATTTATTTGACTAAGAACATTTCTGCATATACAGATTAAGGATTAAATTACTAGACTTCTGATCTATCCTTCCAATCCTTAGAAAACAACATGATTAAGTCATTAATGCCATAGTTCAGTGAGAATATTTAAACACCTTCTACAATAAGCTTAAAATGAGAGTAGTATAGCTTCTGTTTGAATTTTGCCAATGATAGGGCATTTAACCTTCTAAAGAAGTCCACTATATTCTAATGGATTCCATTTATTACAATTAAGTGCATTTCATTCCAGAGCAGTTCTAAACACCAATCATTTTCAAGTACTTTGAAGACTAGGAAACAAATTAACTTCTAACAGTAAGTAGGGACTTTAAAAATAAAGAAAAAAAAAACCCATTCTCACTCTGGCTCTCTATCTCTCTCACACACAAATATACATACAGAGACACACATTCAAATTTCTAGACAGACAACGCAAAGGCTTGAAGGTATGTAGGACTGTTGATACATAATTAAAATTTTTTTAAAACCTTAAGAATGTTCATTCAGATAGACATAATAATTTAACAGTAAGTTTGTCTCAAGTAATGTGAATAAAACCCCAGGTTGGCAGCTCATATTGCAGGGAGACACACTAGTTTTATTGAAAAGATATTTCCATCTCCAGTCTATTGCTAGAGAAATAAATGCAAATTTTGATTGACTGGGATATGAAAATATACTCTGAACTCCTCAATTTCCCAGTAAAAGCCTTATCATAATCTCAGTCTCTAACTTTGTCAGCATCTTTATTAGTTCTCTAATAGCTGGTTGTTTCCATCCAACAATTCAGATCTATATTCCCCTTTGTGTAAATAGAGTCCTGGTAACTTCAGTGGCTACAAAGAGAGAATAGAAAATATTTTCACCAGATTGGCTTTGCCAAAACAGTAAAAGAAATTTTATTAAAAAAAAAAAAACTATTTAAAAGTAACACGACAAAAACATAGAAAATGGAGGTGGGAGAAGAGAGTAAAAATGATTGTTACAATAAGTGAAAAATTAACTTGACTATTAGGTTATATGCTTCCATCCTTCTTTGGAAACATCTTGATAACCTTAAACCAAAAATACACAAAAGAACCATATTAGATGTTACAAAGGAATTAAAACATAACACAAAAGAAAGTTATCAAAATGAAAGAGGAAAAAAAGACAATTATAAAACATCCCAAAACCAAATGCCAATAAATACATATATTTCAATAATTGCCAAATGTTAATGATCTGAACTCACCAATCAAAAGTCACTGAGAGGCTGGATGGATTTAAAAAACAAAATTCAATAATTTTCTGCCTACAGGAAACTCATCTAAGCTCTAAATACAAAATAAAGGCTCCTAGAATAAAGGTTGAAATAGTGTCTTACAAGTAAATGTAAGAATAGGCAGGTACAACCATACTAATGTCATAAAATAAAACTTCCAGCTTAAAACAACAGACAACAAGAGACAGAGAATATAGAGAGTATACTAATACCTGGGTTAGTCCTGAGAAAATGGGGATATATGAAAACCTATTGAACCAGATAGATTTTTTTTTAATTTGCACACAGAATGAACAAAATATTCTATGGAGATTGTCTCTACAACATGGCTTCTATTATCATTCAGGTAATCATGACTCTCTTTTCCATCTTAATACATTTCCAAAATAATTTGAAAGACTCAGGATTCTGTAAATGGTTATGTTTCTTCAAATTCAGTGATTAACAAAAATAACAAGACTTTTTTCTTTCCTTCCTTGAAATTTGTTTATAATCAAGGTTATTGCTGTGAAAATAAACAACTCTGTAACAAGACACTAAGGTCAAAAGTCAAGCCAATGATGACAAAGCAGCTGCTGTGGGATGGGGGGCCATCAACATGTCCTTCCCAAATCTCTTTACCTATATCCCCTGGGGGCTATCTGTACCTGTCTGTTTCCTTTCCTTCCCCCTAAACCATCTCCTGCATCCCTTCAAGCCATCCCCTTTTTTGTCCCTTGTCCTTTAAGAAGGCCTGACTTCACTAGGGGAGTGGGGTGGCTATTTTGGTATATGAGTTCACCAAACCCTTAAGTTACCATAACTTGAATAAAAGTCTTATTCTCTCAATAGCAATCCTCCGTGTGATTGGCTTTTGGTGGTAACTGATGATAAGGGTCAGATGCTAACAGCTAGCATTATCATTCAGATAATAATGACTCTTTTTTCATTTCCAAAACAATGTAAATTAATAAGGATGTCAGGATTCTTTAAATGGGTATTTTTCTCTCTTCAGTTCATCTTCTTTTCTACTTCATCCTTATTCCTTGACTGTTTTCCCCCTCATCCTTCTGTATTAAGCAGTTGTGGAATGACCCCTCTGTTCAAGATTGTATACCTATGCTGATGAATAGGATTTTCTTCCTTGATGAATAGTGTGTGTGTTTTCTGGTATGATAACTAGTTACATATAACTACTGGACACACAGAATGGAACTAACATGACTGAGGAACTGAATTTTTAAAATGTAATTAGAATTAATCTCAACTTCAATGGTCCAAGTGGCTAGTGACTACCTTACTGGAGAACACTATACCAGAGTGTGGGCATTCACTGATGTAAAACACAAATGCCAACATCTAAAGATGTAGACCTATCTCATTCAATAATCAAAAGTTAATAATTTAATTCATAGCATGTTCCATACTCAGTTTGAAACACTGTATATATCAAGGAACAAAATAATAAGTCCTTCTATATTACTTATGCAAGTTTTTTTTAAAAAAATAGGTGTGCTGTATCTGAAATTTTCTGGAGAGAGGGTGACAAAGAAGAGACAGTCATATTGCAAAACCTTTTTAAAGAAAGATTGAAAAGTGATTTTCTCTTGAAAATAGTGTCAGTTAACACTATTAGGAATTAGACTAGACATCATTTACTTCATAATTTGATATAGAGGAGAAACAAGATTCTGTTTTTACCTGGTGAGGTAACATTTCATTTTTATTCATTTAGTATCTCAAGTCTAAAGCTATGGAGGATTCACAAGGAAATTTCATGAGTTCCCTCAAATGATTACAGCAAGGTTGAAGAGGAAAGCTAGGAGTAAACCAACCACTGCAATAAGAGGTTCAAAAGTATAAGATATTAGATATTAGTGTGATAAGATCTATAGAAGAGAGTTAATGCTGTGTTGGAATAATCATTGAGGAAAATGAGAACAATAGCAAACATCAAAATTTATTAGAATTTGGATGAATGAGAGCTATAGTGACTCGTGTAGGAAGAAATATAATTAAGAATAAACAATTTGGAAGTATTGTGGTACATGATGTGTGTGTATGAATTACCGAGGAAGAAAGATTTTTTTTAAAAAGGCCCACTCAGAGTGTAATACATATCATGTATTCAGTAGATAGGTTAATGAAATATTGGGCAAGTAGACTAGAAATTATAGCACTAATAAATGTAAATTTATTTTAGTTTATAGAAATAAATATAAGAAAAAAATTTTCTAAATTCATTTCATTATTCTATATACAAATAGTGAACTGTTAGAAAGAGAAATCAGGGAAACAATTCCATTTACAATTGAATCAAAAATAATGAAATAATTTTAAATAATATTGGCAAAAAAAGTGAAAGATCTGTATATTTAAAGTTGCAAAATACTGTTGAAAGAAATAGAGGACATAAAGAAATGGAAAGATATTTTCTACTCATGGGTTGGAAGAATTCATATTGTTAGAATGACTATATTACCTAAAATAATACATAGATTCAATGCAATCCCGACCAAAATCTCACCAACATTCTTCACAGAAATAGAGCAAAAAATATTTGGAATGACAGAAGACCCTGAACAGAAAAAAATAATTCTGAGGAAAAAAAGGATTGAAAATGAAAATATTTTCTTCCTGTAATTCAAACTATCAAAACAGCATGATATTGAAGCGCACGCACACACACACACACACACACACACACACACACACACACACACTGTTACAGAAATGAGAATTTGGAAATAAACCTACTGTACATGGACAAGTAATATATGGTGAAGAATCTCTCCCAAAATTTCTTCAATAAATGTTTCTGGGAGAACTGAATAATCAGAGACAAAATAATGAAACTATACTGCTATATTACATTATACACAAAAATTAATTCAAATGGTATAAAGACTTGTCTATTACACATGAAACCATAAAATACATAGGCAATATGTGACAGTGAAGGAGACAAAAGCAGAAATAAACAAATGGAACTCTGTTGAACTAAAAAGCTTCTCCACAACAAAAGAAACCTTCATTAAAATGAAGACATTGTACTAACTAGGAAGATATTTACACACTATTTTTTGATGAGAGATAAATACCCCAAATACATAAAAAAACTCATAAAACTTAAGTACAACAACAAAACAAATGAATTTAAAAATGGGCAGAAAATCTGAATAGTCACTCCTCCAAAGGAGACATACAGATGGCCAACAGACACATAAAAAATGTTCAGCATCCCTTATTATTCAGGAAATTCAAATCAAAACAGCAATATTACCTCACACTTGTTAGAATGACTATTACCCAAAAGAAAAAATAATAATAGTGTTGGAGGGGAAACTTCATGTACTTATAGAGGAATATTAATTGGTGAAGTTGTTATGGAGAACAGTATAGAGATTTCTCAAGAAATTAAAAAATTTCATATGCTCCAGTTATTCCACTACTACATACTTCTGAAAAAATTTTCAAAAACTACTAATTCAAAGAAATATATGCATCCCATGTTTATTGCAGCATCACTTATGATAGTCAAGAATGGAAGACCTAAATATCCATTGACAAATGACTCGATAAAGAAGATATGGTCTATATGATCAATGGAATATTACTCACCAATAAAAATAAAGATGAAGTCCTACCACTTTCAAGGACAAGGATGGACCTGTGCATGATGAAATAAATCTGATAAAGACAAACACTATATGATTTCATTTACACATGGTATACAGAGGGAAGTCAAGAATTAAATAAATAAAGCAAAACCAAACTTTCATACTTTAAGTCCAAACTGGTTGTCAACCAAAGGGAAAGGGAAAAAAAAGAGGCAAATCAAATAAATAGGGTCGATTATATGGTCAAGGATAAAACTGAACTTTGAGTGGTAAATTTGGGGTTTTATTTCTAGATGACAAGTTATTACAATGCACACCTAACACATATTATACAGTGTTACTTCAATTTAAAATCATGATTAATTTATTTAATGCGAGTATTGCAGTCCCTACCTTTATCTATGTTATTCCTCTGATATGCCTTTCCCATGAGTCTGTTTTTGTCTCTAGATTTCATTTGAATTTCTTGTAAACATAAAATAGATTGGTCTTGTTTTTGATTCATCCATCAACTCTGTGTCCTTTGGTCGGTGTATTCATTTAATTCACAATTGCAGTGATGATTTATGGAATTTCATTACTGCCATTTTAATCTTTTTTGTTGTTTTGTATTTCTGTTGTTTCTATCTCCATGTATTTCTATCTACATTTTTATTTGAATAGCTTTTCCAACTTTCTTGCTATGTATATTTTCTCTAGACTATGAGGATTGTATTCAATTTTAAATAAATTGGTCTTTTCTGTGTTGACATCGTCATCATCATTTGCCTATCCAGAGTCTGTGTTCCTTTTCCTCCCCTTTAATACTTCTTATCACATTTTATTCCTGTTTGTGTTTCAGTTCTGCTTTTCCTTCTCAAACTTTTGTGGATCATTGCATTTCTTCTTCATACTGAAGAACTTTCAAAATTTATAGTTAAAGAAGCAAAAAATTGTGGATATATGTGCATAGATACATTAATATATACACATATACAAAAAAATACCAAAGGACAATTTGAAGGAAGTAACTACAGTCATATATGAACAATTAATATTCCTTTTATTTGAGAAAGAATTAGTAATCAATTAAAAAACACAAACAATCCAAAGAAAAACAAGAAAAAGATGCAAAAAGGAGTTTTCAAAAAAAGATACTAAATATCACTTAAATGTGAAAAAATGTTTAGCTTTATTCATTAGGATGGAAGTTAACAAACGGCAGGCTTAAGTCTCATCACTGACTAAGCAAAATGCTGTAGGTAATTAACTTAGACTAGTGTTCTTTATACATATAGCAATAGCTTAAAGCAGTTCTTCTCCCAAATAAGCTATTGATGGAACAATAGTAGGCATTCACTGTATGAAAAAAATGCTTTTGCTAGGTAGGATGTACCAGACTGTTTAAATCATTTATTGCTAAAAAAATGAATTTATAAATTTATGAGGCAGAACTAGTGATGGAAGTTAATTTTGAAGCCATTTATTATATGTGTAACAGAGCATAAAACTGAACAGTCTCAGAACTGAAATCGCTGCCTGTGAGAACCATGTTTGCAAATACATTGTTCAGAGCATGTCAGTTAATCTGAATTCAAATTGCATGAAGAAAACAAAATAGAAAGCAGTGTCTGACAGTTTCTTGCCCTCCAAATATAAATTCTACCCGTGTCTGCGTCTTGCTCGTATGGTTAAAATCATTAATTACACTGAGGGTTGGGAAAGATTTATGATTCATGGGAATTTGCTTTGACAGTTGTATTCTGTGCATTAACATATTCATGATAAGAGAAACGCAAATTGAATACGTAACTGACATACCATTTCTCTACTCTGAAACTAGCAAAAAAATTGAACAATTTAAAATATTACTGAGAGCATGGTAAATAGTATAATCCCTAAAAATTTCTGGCCACATTTAACAAAACACATGTCGTCGCATATAATAATTTTTTAAAAATAATTATAGATTCATTAGAAAGTATAAGGAAAATGTACAGGGAGGTCCCATAATTCTTCACCTAAATTCCCTCTATATTAACACTTTAAATGTTCAAAACCAAGACAGTGACATTCATTCAGTTCATGGATAGCTTAGTTTAGCAGATTTCACCAGTTACATCTGTGGTTATCTATGCTTGTCTATGAAAATTTTCCATATGTGTAGTTTTGTGTAGTCATTACAACAATCAAGATAATTATATCGTCACCCCAGGATTCCCTCATGGTGCCTCTTTATATCCGCACTCAATTCAAACATGTTAACAGAAATAATACAACTTTCAAAGCAAATTCACATGAATCATCCTTTATCTAACCCTGACCCCTGGCAATGACTAATCTGTTCTTTCCGACTATCATTACTATTTCACAAATATTAAATAAATAGAGTCATGTAATGTGTTTCCTTTTGAGATTGACTTTTTTAAAAAACAGAATAATTTCATTACAGTTCATTAAAATGGCTGCATGTATTATCTTTTCCTTTTTATTGCTGAATAATGGCATAGATATGCAATTTGATTATCCATTTATCCATGGGTTTTATTCGGAGTTTGTAATAGTTTTGGGCAATTAGAATCAAAGTTGCTGTGAATATCTGTGTGCAATTTTCTTTGTTTAAATAAATCATCATTGCCCTGAGATATATTCTTAGGAGATTAATGCTTTAATTACTGGGTTATATGATAAGAAAATTTTTGTTTTAAAAGGAATTGCCAAATTATTTTAGTGTGGGTGTACCATTTTATATTCCCACCAACATGGTATGAATGATCCAGTTTCATCTATTACTACCATTTGCGTTATCACTATTTTTTATTTTGGCCATTCTAGTAGGTTTTTGTTGATATTTTATTGCAGCTTTAATTTTTATTTCTTCACTGACTAATATGTTAAACATCTCTTCATGAGCTTATCTGCAAACATCACTCTTCTTTTGTAAACTGCCTGCTCGTATCTTTTGCTCATTATCCAAATGGATTATTTGTTGTTGAGTTTTAAGAATTCTTTATATATTCTAGCTACAAATCATTTGTTGGATACCTGGTTTGCAAATATTTTCCCAGAATACAGCTTATCTTTTTATTCTTATCACAGAATATTTAACAGAGGAATTCTTTTAAATTCTGTTGAGTCCAATTGTTCAAATTTCTTTTTTATGGATTTTCACTTTTAAGTGCTTTTGAAACTTAGGTTTAAGAACTTTTTGCCTGGTCCTGCAGTCCAAATATTTTAATCTTCCATTTATTCTACAAGTGTTTTTTATTTGTTTTGCATATATGTCCCTGCTGTAATTTGAGTTAATTTTTGTGTAAGTTGTGAGTTAGATTGGGTAGTATTGTCTGCCTATGAGTGTGGGATCGCTCTAGCAGCATTTATTCAAAACGCTTGTCCTCCTCTGTGAAACGACTTTTACAACTTTGTCAAAAATTCGGTGCATGTATTTGTGTAGGTTTATTTCTAGTTTTCCCATTCTGTTCCACTGAACCTATATGTCTAGTCTCAGACAATACCACATTCTCTTGACCAATGGGACTATGTAGTAAGCCAGGAAGAATGAGTTTTCCCAACTTATTTTTCTAGTTTGAGATAGCTTTTAGCTCACATAAGGTCTTCCCCTTTCCATACAGATGTCAGAGTTAGATTGTTCATATCTAGAAGGAAAAGGTGTTAAGCTATTGTAATTACATTAAACATTGAGTTTTTGAGCCTCAAACAGGGTATAGCTCTACCATCACTTAGGTTTTCTGTGATATCTTTCCTCATGCATATTTTCTTAGATTTCTTAGTATTTCATTTTATCTTTGAAATAATTATAAATTATCTTTTTTTTTTTTAAATTTCCAAGGCTAACTATAGAAACACATTTATTTTTGCTAGTTTGCCTTGAATCTTGGGTGATTTTTTTTTGTCCTTCTGTTACTGATTTCTAGATTCTTTTAATTGTAGCCAGATAATTTATTTTGCATAATTTCAATACTTTTAAGTTTGTTAAAGTTTATTTTATTGTCTGGTATGTGGTCTATCTTTGTGACTGTTCCATAAGCACTTGAAAAGAACTTGTGTTCTGCTCTTGTTGGGTGGAATGTTCTATAAATGTTCAACTGGTTCTGAAACATTTTATGATTTTTTTTTTTTAATATTTGGCAGGAGATTTCAGCATCTGACTTATCTCAGTATTGGTACCTAGTCACTGTAATTTCTCATTGAAATTGTGGGTTTTCTGGCTCTCAGTATGTTTGGTGATTTCAATTGTATAACAGAGACTGGGTTTAAATTAAGGGTTTCTTAATTCCATACAATTTTCCATTTTTGCAGGGAAAACCCTATTCAGCTTTAGCATATGAGTTCTAATTGAATGTTGTAGACTTTAGTCCCAATGACAATTCATATTTCTCAGTTTTTGTGATGTTATTTTAGTCTGTTGTGTTCTTTTGGTGCTATTGGCTCCCATGAAGTCTCTTTTGGTGCCATCTGCAGAGACAGAAGCCACTTCCCTGGGGCTTGCTGTCAGTGAGAGACTAGATGGCGGGTGCGAAGCTGCAGTGGTGGAGGTTATTGAGACACACAGCTTTGCGTTAAAAACCTTTTGGAAGATGGAACTGCTCATTCTGTACCTTGATTGCAATATGGGAGCTGGAATGGCCTGGGATTTCTTCCCGCCACTGCTATCATAGACCATCTTTGTAACATCTCCCTTTATCTGATGATCCCACTGCCATTTCAACCCTAAAGGTATCACTTTCTTTCCAGTTTTAGTACTCTTTACTTGTAATTTTCTTTACTTTTTCTCCCTTGAGAATAAATACGATCTGATTCATTTCAAATTTTTCATTCTTGATAGCATATTACACTTGGTATTCACCAATGGATCATCAAAAATGAATGAAAGAATGGAGTAATGCCCTCTTTCAATAGAAACAAAAATGTAAGCTTTTCATTATATCTGGATTCATTATGTAAAAAGCTAATTAAAAGATCATTCAAAGTTCTCAGGACAGGTAATCCAATATTGTCTAAAAAACAATAGTGAATATATTATAATTAATTAAAAACTTTCCCTGACCTATTAATTTACATATGAATCTTCTACTTCACTGACAGGATTACTGAACATTTAGAATATTCCTCCTACTTTTAAGTCTTCTAACATTGCATCTGTGTTTAGTTCTTCTTTAAATAATAATAAAATATAAATCATAAGAAGTAAATGGAATTTTTTTCAGTCATGCAAAAGGGGACTATAAATTATAAGAACTTACATAGGCAGAGTAGAACGATGGGTGCTAGAAGCTTGGGGGCAGGGGAATTGGGCAGATGTGGATCAAAGGTTAAAACTTTGTTATAAGTAAGTTTTAGAGACAATGTACCACATGGTGACTGTATTCAGTAATAATGTATCTAGATTTGAAATATGCTGTGACTAGATCTTAAGTTTTCTCAACACGTACAATGATAACTATGTGAGATGATAGATGCATAATTAGCTCAATTGTGCTCATCATTTACAATGCTTATATCTATTTATATTTATATATATATAAAACCATCATGTATATACCTTAAATATGACCAATTTTTATTTGTCAACTATATCTCAATTAAGTTAGCAAAAGTCAAACTGAAGGCAAAGTTTACCGCTCACGTATCAAATTACATCTTCTATAGTGACTAGATGTTTTCAGAAATCCTTTGTTGAACATCTCAAAGTCATATTTTTTTTAACATGTTCACCATGGCAGGTCAGTGCTGATGTAGCCATAGGGTAAGGTCATTGCTTAATAAGTTCCTCTTAAATTTAGTCTGAGGCTTGAGAGTGACTTTCTTGTGTCCATGGCCTACAGAGTTCCAATGACAGCCCATAATTCCAGTCATAATGTAAGAGTTCTGAATTAACCATTTCCTGTGCATCACTTCTGAATCCTCTTGGCCTCAATTCTGACTGCAACCCCTGCTCCTATGGGCAGACCCACACAGGCTTTGACCTGCTTCATGCAGCTACAACTTGAAGCTTAATTTCAGCTATTTCTTGAATCCCTCAACTATTGCCCTGGCCTTTTTTGCCGCTGCTGTTACCTGGGGAATCTATAAGAACCTGTTTTGTACTCAGATTTACGCACCTGAAATGGCCAGATTTGATACCTATTGGGTCATCCTTTTGCTTTAAAATGATGCTTAGTATTTAGCACAGAGACATGACTCATGAAAACAGATTCAAAACTGTTGAAGAAGAAATCATGACAACTTTCTAGAGAAAAGGAGAGATGCCACTCATGCAGGGCTGCAGGGGAAACACCAAGATGGTCAGGAGGAAGGCAAGTGGTGAGGGGAAGGTATAGGTTAGACTTTTATTGGGTTTTTCTTGGAAAAAACGTGGAGTAAACAGTCTAGGACTAGCTTGGAACAATAGGTGTGGTTTCTGTTTCCCTTATACCTGACACTGAAATAATTTAGGCCAGGGAAATATTGTCTTCTTGGGCGTGAGTTAAGAAGGTGAGTAGGACACAGACTTTGATCTGCTTGTGAAAGATATATCTCAGGCAAGCTGCACAACACCCCCAGTAATTATCCAGTTCTGAGAGAAATACTCTCTCTCCAGATGTGTAAAACACCCTCAAAAGATATCAAAGCAATATAATGTACAGAAAATTTCAATAAAAACATATTTGACAACTTTTAACAACTTTTAACCAAGGATAATGAGAACAGAGAGTAAATGCTTTTCAGTTCTACGTCTTAAAGTCAAGTTTTAAGTTTCAGAATGTTTCTCACATATCCCAGGACAATAATTACTCCGGCCTCAGTATTGGTAACTCCATTGTCTCTTTTAATACTAGTTTTTTCTCCTTCCTTTTAATATTCTTCTCCTTCTTTCACTCTATATTCCTGGGTGATATTCCCAAGTAAACTACTGCTATACAAGTCTTTATCTCAAAACTTGCTAAATTTCAGACAGGTCAGACAAACAGATCTAAATTTGCACATAAAGTGAAAGGTAAGGAGAATCTGGATAAGAGCCAAATCACACATAAACCTCTGCTGAATTTTGTATGAAATGTTTATTTTATATGATTGTTGTTAAAATCTTACCAATCGTAATTGTATTAATAGTGATTCTCACCATGACAAGTATAATAAAATATATGAGACCAAGATTTACAATATTTCTCAGAAGCTGATGCAAGATCCACTTTATCTGAATTGCATTCTGGTTTTGTTGGTGAGACATTCACATCTCTACCCATTAGCAGTAGGTGTTGATTGGTTAGAATATAAAAACTAATATAAATTCCAACTTCATTTTCCAATAAAATCCCTGCCATGCTCCCAATTCTCAGTTTTATGACATTCCTTGCTTCCTGAACCTCTGTAATAATTAGTTTTGTCTTTTTAATTGTTTTGCAAGAACATTAGGCCTCTAGGACAAGAATCCCCACCTGATCCCCACACTCAATGACAAAAGGTAGAAATGGAAAGTATATCTGGTTAGTACCTGAGAGAATTTGAGAGGTATAAATTCCTACTTAATCAAAAAGCAAGAGACTTTGCAAAAGTTTGCATAAAAAATATCATATATTATGGTAATATGATATAGGTAATGATAACTTTAAAAAATATATCAGTCCTCTGATGTCACTATAAAATAATTAGGAAACAGTACTTCACATGAACTACTTAAAGTTGTTGAATATTGATTATATGCCTACCTTTTTCCCCATCTTCTCATTTTTACCCAACTCATTTCATTCTGTTCTTCTTTTTCTTCATTGTCCCTTAATTCTTTTTTATCACGTATTTATAGAATGCCTGCTATGTGCAGGTTTTGTCTACCCAGCTCTGTCTAAAGCAACTCTCTATGATGAAAAATATTCTATATATTCACTGTCCAGGATTGTAGCAATAAATGCATGTAACTATTAGGTACTTTAAATGACACTTTTATTTCATTTGTTTTTGGATGGTCACAGTTACCTAATGGCCATATTTATTAAAGTGCATCCCAGTATTAGAGAGAGCACATTCACTGAGGCAAACAGTTACAAATTTCTAATGCCTTTAATCCGAGCTCATTCAACATTTAATAGATATTATTTTGATGTGCCAATGTGCCAAGATCAATTGTAAGTACCACAAACAAGCATTTAAGGTAATACACATGTTGTATACACATGTATATAATATTGGATTGTATTATCTACTTAAAGTATATAATTTGATGAATCTTGATACATATTATACTCATAAAATCTTCACTATATATAATATAATAAACCTCACTCCAGAAAGGTTTCTGTATCTTTTGGCGACTCCTTTCACACACCTTTTCCCACATCTCTCATCCTAAATTTCTCATCAAGGTAAGCAATGATCTACTTTCTATCACTACATATTATTTTATGTTTCTAGGGTTTTGTTCATATAGAGTCATGGCAAGTATAATGTTTCCTCTATTAAACATAAATATTTGGAGTTTCAGTCACATTGCTCTATATATTAATAAGTGATACTGTGGTAGAGACTTTTTCTCTAACCCCCAATTCAAAAGTTAGTCTCCCAGGAATGTTATCATACTACAAAGGTGGTAGCTATGCCATGTTCTGCAGGGACTGCATCTATGTCCTGTTATCCTTGACTAAGGACAAATAAGCAATGCCTCCATGCTCTGCAGTCATACATAAGTGATAAGAGCTGCCAGTAGAAACCACACACAGCCAAGGGGATGAATCATTACCTCAGGGCATAAAAGGAGCTCCTCTAGACCCCCTGTTGCTCAGCTTTGGGTAATGATACTCCTGGGCAAGTAGCAGTGCAATAAAGTGCTTTTTCCTATTTGAGTGCTCAGCTGTCAGTCTTCTCGCCGTCTGGAGGCTCTGCCATAGCAATATATTATTATTTAGAAGAAATCTTTACATGGAAAAGTTGTAGAGCCAGTGAGGAGTTATTGAAGACAGAGCCAGAATACAGAAAGAACCACTACAGTGAAAAATAGGTGAATAGTCAATTAGCACCTAAGTAATTTACTTCATAACTATATGTAGAGTGGAAATGACTCTCTTAATTCTTTTGGTAAATTGTCTTTTTTCATATAGTTTTCTAAGCACTGTAGAAGATATGCAAGTGACTAAGGAAGGCTTTATGTTCTTCCTCAAGGAACTCTAGCAACATATTTGAAAAAGAATGGTATTGGGGATGGAACAAAGATACTAGATAAAATTTGAATGAGAACTAAAGAAGACATCTTTGTGAGAAGGAAATATTGAGACAGGCAATATTTGAAGTGAATTGTGCAAAGTGGGTATAATTTAGATACATTAATGAAACTAAGAAAACAAAATATTAGAAGTAGGATTTAAAACAACCATCAAAGAATACTTAATAAAAACCAGCATAGGAAAGCTTTGGACTTGAATTTTAGTACTGATTATCAGTCGATGGGAGAATTATTTGAAGGAGATTTACGTGCTGATACTTTTGCTTTTAATTGGCAAGGTGAGGATAAGTAGGTCACAAAGAGAAAAAAATGCACTTAGGAGAAACAGAAAAGGGAGAGGAAAGAACATTGAGAGTATAAGTGAAGAGCATAAGAAAGAAAAGGTGAGAATTACACAAAAAGAAAGGCTGAGAAAGAGAGAAGCTGAGAAAGGAAGTGAGAAGCAGTCAAAAGAATGCTTAGGTGGAAATCAGAAGAGGTGAGTCAAAGTAGAATAAGTCAAATATGGAAATGTATGGGAAGCCAAGGTGGAAAGGGAATGTGATAGGCAGAGGATCAGAAAGCAGCTTAA
This sequence comes from Solenodon paradoxus, assembly GCA_004363575.1. Taxonomy (NCBI): domain Eukaryota; kingdom Metazoa; phylum Chordata; class Mammalia; order Eulipotyphla; family Solenodontidae; genus Solenodon; species Solenodon paradoxus. Next base: position 12,225 of record RJWH01002248.1, on the reverse strand, counting down.
ATATGTGCAGGAAGTATTGTCAGAAAGGACAACTGCCACAAACATGGACTATTGAAAAGGTGAAAATCCTAGAACATACAAAACACAGAATGAAGAAAAATACTTGATACTATCTCTCATTTTAAGTTTCCTGTCAGATGGTTTCAATGTCTGTGTCATATCTGAATCTGGTGCTAATTTTTTGCATCTTGAGAGAAGATCCATTTCCCTGACTTTTCATATGCCTCATAATTTTCTTGTGAATATACAAACCATGCATAGGACAATAGAGACTGAGATAGATTTCAACCTGGCTATGAGTACAACTTTCTGTTATATCTTTAGCACAGAGGGTTTTTACTCATCTAGTTGAGCTGGGTATGAGAATTGTTGTTATGGTTACACTCAATGAACCACAGATTTCAAAATCCACTAGTGGAGACTAGCTTGCCAGAGGATTTTTCTTAGTTTCTTCTTGACCAGCCTGAGGTTTTCCCTTTGCGATCTACTTCAGAGAGTAATATCCTAGAAGCATTTCACAGTTACTTATACTCAAAACAGCCTGGTTAAGTGTTCATCCTCTGAAGCTATGATTAAACCGCTATGTGAGGCATGAACTATGTCAGGATTTTGCCTTCACAAGGATAGCCCTCTGGTCCTGGGCTTATCTATTTTTTCTATTCCACATAAGCAGAGTTTTTCCTCTTACCATCCCCATAGCTACAGAGGGTTTTCATCTTTGACCTAACATCGACATTTTTTCACCCATGCTCCTTTCACAAATGCACAGAGTAAGCCTTCTGTTTCATAGTGGAAATAAGAGATCAAGTGTCCTAGAGGAGTTTTCTGTCCCTTTTCCAGCAGCTGCTAGTCCTTTCTCTACGTGTACCAGGGGGAAAATTTTCTCAGGTCTCCGTCCAGTCTTCCTGGCTGAAATGTATGTGAAGTGAAAGGAAAGAAGAAACTAAAAAGTGACTTCCAAGTATTTGACTGGCCTGAGACTCACATTAACCCAACTTAATCCCCAAAATCAAGAAAGAAGCCTTTCTCCTAACATTGACCTTTCTTTATACGGCAGCTATCATCAGCCCTTCTCCTCTTGAATTTACATTTTTTTCCAGCTTCCGTGTGCTTATGTCTTGCAATGATCTAAGCTGTAGCATGTTGGAATTCAATGTCATCTGTCTTTGTACAAAGATAGAGAAATACTTAATACTCTTTTCTGAAATGTTGCCAATTCACTAAGTTGATATCCTGGAAGAACACATACAATGATACTTTTATTGCACTTTCTTGTCATTTAAATAAGATTTTTTTCCCAAAAATCTTCATGCCCTATTCCCAAGTCATGAACAACAGCTATTCATTCTGTCAACCAGAATGATATTTTTAAAGATAGAATCTTTAAAGTGTTGACTAAGAGAAAATGTGTCCCTTAAGGTGATCCCTAATAAGGTCTGACTGATTTCCTTCTAAAAAAAGTAAATCTGGACACACAGAGAGATACCAAGCATGTGTATACAGAGAACACAAGACCAGGTGAGGACACAGAAATATGATCATCTCCAACTCCAGGCATAGGTCTAGAGAAATCAAACCTGGGAACACATTGATCCTGAACTTTTAGTCTCCAGAATTGTTTAAGAAAAAAAGAAATATCTTTTTCTCAATGAATCTTATCAAATATTCTCAATATGCTGTCTCCATCATATGAATTGAATCTATACTCCTCTTAGGCTTGCCTTCCTTTTGAATAATTTTTAATTTCTTCTGTTACCCTCTGTTTCATTTTAAATAATGTGCAATATACTTTTCATTTTCTTTCTCTTCACAGATAGTCCCTCCATTTGTAAGAGTTGCCTTAATTAACAACTATCTTTCCCATGACATACTGATATCCCAGTGAATAGCTCCTTGGTATCCTGATTATCACACAGCTCATAAACTATAGAGCAGATTTATCAAGATGGAAATTAGCCCTATAGAATACCCAATGCACACAGTCCTAAAACGTCATTTTTAATCATCTTTTACCTGAATTCTTATGGTGATTGGTAGACATTTGTTACAATAATTTCCTGAGTCTACATAAATAATTTGAGTACTGGTTTCCTAGTTTTTATTTTTATTTTCCTTCACTGATTATACTAAGATTCAAAATCAGCTCTAACAACAAGACAGTTCAGTAACAACAGGAATATTTTCCTTGATAATTGTGACACCCTCCTGTGATGAGTACATATTCCTGTTTGAGAAATAGCCCTGAATTAGATATGAAGTAGCTGCAAAATTCTTTGCAGTATTTGCATGAAAAGATGGGGCCCACTTCTCTGCTTCTTCAACTGCTATAATTTATAACATAGTTGCGTCAAAGAAACGTGGTGGAAGTGTTGTTCAGTGGCTTCCAGGCATAGGCTTGAAGAAGTCTTGAAGTTATTGCATGTGACCTCTTAGAATGCAAATACCAAACTAGCCAGGCCAGATAAATTTGCTGAAGAAGCCACAAAGAGGAAAAGCAAATGACAGCCAGACATTCACTAGATATGAAACCATTCTAGATCACTGAGTTACAAAGCAGTCACACATAACTAGAGTCACAAGAGTGAGCCCTGATGAAACAAGCCTATTTGTCCATCTGAGCCTAATCCAAGTTTCTAACCCACAAATGATGAGCTCATAAATGAATATTGTGATAAGCGACTGAGTTTTGAGACAATTTTTAAGCCAAGCAATAAATAATTCATAAAACAGCAAAGGTCTTAAAATTCAAAATTATTTTTAGATTTTAGAGAAGTAATCCAAGCATGTATTAATATTTCTAGTTGAATATTAGTGACATTCAGCTACTCAGATTCAACTACACTACAATCAAACACATTAAAGTTACTTAAATGTAATGTATGAATGTTCATACTGAAGGAACTAAATGCAAACTATATAGCATAACAGAATAATATTAAAATAAACTATATAGCATTTATACAATGCTGAGCTACTGATAGAAAGAGTCAATGAAGGGAGAAAAAGGGAAATACTGGTAAACCTATTAGGCTATAGGTCGATATAAATGTGCTATTATATGTATACCTCAAAACAAGTCAATGTTAAAATGCAATATCCTTTCAATAAAATCTATTTTAAAAAAGAAATGGGTTAAATGTTGACTATAAATGCTCTAGCCATTATTATTTATTCAATGAAAGCATTCTAGTGTTCTCCAATATCAATTGTTATACATACATATGCAATAAATATTATTTAGATCTAGTTGCTCGAAGATCTTGGGAAACAGAATTTGCCAGTTTGGACATCATAATTCTCATGTGATCAACATTAGGCATCTGATTATGCTAGAAACAGGACATTTAAGTCAAGCTACCACAATTAGTAGGAGGCCTTATTAAATACAGTAAATGAATTGAAGATAAACATGAAAAAGTCCACAAACAGAGTCAGTCTCACAGAGGTACAAGTCTCAGAAATTAAAGACAAGATCACAGAAATGAACTTCACAAAAGAAGAGAGAAAACAAGAATAAGGGAAAATGAAGAATCTCTGTGAGAAAAATAAGACATTTGAGAAGAATAAGCATAAGGATATTAGGTATCCTGAAGTGAAGGAGAGGGAGAAAACAGAAAATTTATATAAAGAAGTAATAGCACAGAACTTCTTAAACATGTTACATAAAGTTACTGTGGAGGTTCAGGAAGCTGATAGAATGCCGAAATTCCTAAATGTAAAAAGACCTAAGATGCATGTTAGTAAAATTAGCAAAATCCAGTGATAAAGAAAAAGTACTAAAGGCTGTTAAAGTAAAGAGAAACATAAACTACAAAGGTAGACCCATCAGGACATCATCTATTTCTCAGCAGAAGCTCTGCAGGCCAGGAGAGGGTGGAACACCATTTTCAAAGGACAAAAATGGCAAAATTACCTGCCCAGAATACTCTGCCCTGCAAAATTATCATTCAAATATGGAAGAATCAAAGTCTTCATTAACTAATGAGTTAATGGATTTTTCCATCACAAAGACTGTCTTTCATGAAATGTTGGAAGAAGTTCTACAACAAGGAAAGAGAGAACAGAGAGTCACCAAATCCCTCATGAGAATGGTGATAGACAGTAAAACAAAAATCAGAAACAAAGACAGGATCAATAAGAGAGAACAACAGCAACAAAAACACTAAAGCGGGGAAGAAAAGCCGGGAGTCTGTGCAGATATAAACACGATCTGGCATCAGCTCATAAAAGACTATCACAGAGTGGTAAAGTTAGAAATGCTCCACGTGGCAGCCACAAAACCCAATCCTAAAGAGATACATAGCTGGGAAGAAGACAAAACTGGAAGAATCAACACTGAAACACATCCAGAGCAAAGAATAAACAGAAACGGGAAAAGAAACAGAGACAGAAAAAAGTCTCAAATGATAGCAATAAAGCCCTATATATCAATTATCATCCTAAATGTAAATGAACTAAACTCACCAACCAAAAGACATAGATCAACTGCAGGGATTAAAAAAAGCAGAACTCATCAAAATTATGTCTACAAGAAATTCATATCAGATCCAAAGGAAAACATAGATTGAAAGTCATGCTACAAAAATATTCCAAAAATAGTAGGGATGAGCAGAAATCAGTAACTGCAATGCTAGTATCAAACAAAATATACATATCCAAAAGCATAGCGTGAAGTAAGGCTGAACACTAAATTATAAGTGTGTAATCCATCAAGAAGAAATAACTATCATTAACATATATACTCACAATACTGGACCATATAAAACAAATCCTGACAGAGCTAAAGACAGCATTGACAGTAACACAATTGTAGTAGGGGACTTCACTACACCACTGACATCAATGGATAGATCATCAAGGAAGAAAATCAGCAAAGAAGTAAAAAGCCTAAATGAAGCAATAGATCACATCAACCTAATATATGTAGGGTGTTCTACCTCGATGAAAATAAATGTGCATGTTTCTCATGTGTATAGAACATTCTCAAGGATAGACAATATCTTAGATGACAAAACAAATCTCAATAAATTTAACAAAACTGAAATTATAGAAAGCATCTTCTCTGACCGCAAGGGGTGAAACTAGAGTTGAGCCAGAAGAACAAAATTGGAAGAGTCACAGATTAAACAGATTACACAACAGGCTTATGAGTGACTTGTCAGTCACCAAGGAGATTAAAAATATTGTGAAACAAAAGAGAATTAAGAGACAAGCCACAAGAACATGCATGATGTGTTTTAAGAGTTTTGAGAGAAAAGAGTTTTAACCATATAAGTACACATCAGAAACCAAAATATAGCCCTAATTAAATATCTAACCATATACCTGAAAGAGCTAGAAATGGAAGAAAAGTCAAAACAAAGATCAGTAGAAGGAAGGAAATAAGAAAAACGAAAACAGAAATAAAACTGAAAACAAATGATCAAAAGATCAACTAAGAGCTCATTCTTTGCAAAATAAATTTGATAAACACCAAATGGACTAATAAAAAAAGAGTAAAAACCTAATAACAAGAATCAGAGTGCATTCTGATGCTTGGTGAATAACGCCATTGGACTGAGTCCACACATACCACAAGGACCCAAGTTTGAGATCTGGGGCCAGGGGTTAAGAATCAAAATAAACAACGAAATAAAATAAATAAACGTTTCCTCCTCTCTTCCTTCCTGCTTACCTACTTGGCTTCATTCTGCCTACAACCTTCCTTAAAATGAAAAAAATCACTAAGATAAGAGATGAGATTACAAAAGACATACCAGAAATACAAAGGATCATAGGAGACTACTACAAGCATCTGTATGCCAACAAATTCATGTGTCATGAAAAATAGATGAGATTTTCTTCATTTCTTCTCTTCATTCCTTCAGAAGAGATTGAACAAACCACTGCCTGACCACGGTGCATTGGTAGTGAATATTTATTGATCAGTTGCAGAGTGATTAGGATGGCTTCCTATCTTCATCATTGATTGACAAGAAAATGTCTGATATTTGGAGATTATGTATTATTTTAGTTCTGTAGCATATTTAAAATCAGAGAGAATGATACTCACATTTTTATTCTTTATTTGTGGGCTTATTTTGGTTATTCATGGCCTTTGGTAGTTCCAAATAATTTTAATGATTTTTATCTTATTTCAGCCTAGAGATACCATTGCGATTTAGAAGAAATTTCATTGGATTTGTATATTACCTTCAATAGTGGTAATTCTTCTAGTCATGAGCATGAAATGTCTTTCTATTTATTTATGTCTTCATTTTCTTTCAAGAATGTTTTATAATTTTCATTGTCCACATCTTTCACCTCATTAGACATTTTTATGCAACTATAAATGGGTTATTTTCCTGATCTCTTTCTGCTACTTCATTATTTGTGTATAGAAATACAATAGATTTTTGTATCTTGATTATGCAGTTAGCATATTTACTGTGTTTATTATTTCTAAATGTCTTTTATGGGACTCTGTAATTTTCTAAGTATATTATCATGTCATCTGCAAATAGTGACAATTTAGTTTTACTTATTTTCCAATTAAAATAATTTTTATATATTTTCTTGTCTAAGTCCTCTGACCAGGACTGCTCATGCAATGTTGAATTGTTTGTATCATCAGTCTCTTTATTTGTTTTTATCTATAACCCCAAGCTCTGGCAAAGAACTCCTCCAGTTCATTATTTTTAACTCCTGATCTCATTGAATTACTTTTCTGAGTGTTCGTATACCTCTTTGAATTTCTTTGTGATCGTTAGGTCTCTTAGGTCAATCTTAGGTGTCTTGTTTGGTTTCTGGAGAGTTATTCATTTCTCCTTGTGGGGTCTTAGTATTTTGAAATCTCAGGTTGCTTGTTTGTATATCCCACTGCACATCTGACTTAGACAAATCACATTTTTATTTGTTGTCACCTTTGGTTCGTTTGAATTCTTGAAGAGCAGCTTCGTAATGAACTGCTTTTCTTTTTCTTTTCTGGTAGGTGGGACTCGGACTTTACTAGCTGGTTGCTGCTGGCTGCTGCTGGTCCACAGGCAACCTGGGCATGGAGGACTAGTTGCTGTCCTTTCAGTGGGGAGGGGAAACATGCAGAGTGGGACACCCACTGTCTTGACAAGCTAAGTGAGACCCGGATTGCATTTGCTGTAGTGTTATTATGCCTCCTCTTTCAAGTCCTGTGTTTGAGACTTAGCTGTGGGAATACTGTCGGTATACTTCAAGGCACCTACACGGGGTGGTAGGGACTGTGTTTGAGAGCACATTCATTGCTGTCCTTCTCTCTGGGACCTCAGTGCCATGCATCTCACCTCATAACCACTTAGTGGTTCACGTGGGCTAAGAGCATGAGCATCTCTGCTCTGCCTTCTTCAGGGACTTTGCTTGGGCAGACAGCCCTGCTGTCTCTGCTGTCTCTGCTCCCCCAAGTCTAGCGTTTATTTCTGTTTCCTGTTATCTTCATAAGGGAAATTTTCTTCGTTTGATTAAATGACATTTCACTGCTTGATCTTCTCCAAAGTTCATTGTTGATTGTATTTTCCTCCTATTCATGTTTCCATACCATAATATTTTGCTATATTTTAAGAATTTCCTAGTTTTCTGTTATGTTCTCTAAGTCCACTTGCTTTGGCTGTTCTTGTTTGTTGACTCACTTGCTTAGTGAAGGGGAGGTATTGAGAGTTCTAGAATTGTTATTTGCTTTTCCCTTGAGGCACACAACATTTTCTTCTTTTTTCCTCTCACTATCCAATTATCAAATGTCTTTCTTTCTGTTTGCCTTTGTTCTCCATTATACATTATTGCATTTAGAAGGCAGTCACTTAATATAGTGCTTGACCTTTTAAATCAAACTTGACCCTTTAAATAAAGTCTCTAAATCACAGCTCTGTCCTTTGCTTGTGTTCATTCTTTGAAATCTGCTTCCTGAAATTGTGTCTGAGATACTCTGATCCACTTATTGTATTTTTGGTGTTTTCATGATAATGTTGCATTTAACCTTTCTGATGCCCACTCCATCCCAACCTCTAGCTCCATTATAAACTTCACCATTAACAGTCTGCTCCACAGTTTTTCTCGACCTGCTATTGCTTTTCAGGATGGATCAGAGCTTATGTTATGGAAGCACTCATATTTAGTGATTTTTCTCTTTTTATAGGAGCTATTTTTACCTTTTTAGCATTGTTTCTCTTCAGTTAAGTTGGGGGTTTGCTTTTGCGTAGATATTTCATATCCGTGTAGCAATTTCATATCATTTAAGGAGATCTGAGTAGGGCATCTTATTCATTGTCTCTGTATAGCTACCAGAAAATCTCTGTGTTAAATAAAACCTTATTCTTGTTCTTGGACCATCAAAGATGTCTTACTGCTCCAACAATATAACACATGTCATTGATCTCTGAGCACAGATACTATGCTCATTAATTAACTTTGTGGATGTCCATTTTTCATTGTGATGAACCCAAACCTCTTTATATTCTGTTTTAATTAAATTTTCAAAATAATTCAAGTATGTTTTATAATATTCATTTAATCAATAACAGCTGAGGCATGTAAAGGACTAGAAAAAATGCCCAAGATAACTCTGATAAATAATCTAACCAAAGGTTGAACTCTGTATTTTCTATTCCATTGCTCAGGTATTTCAAACCATATGTATTTTTTAAAGAGTTACTGGGTAGATTTAGTGTGTGAATGAAGATCTAGGAAAACCATTTTAGCTCTAGTCAGTGCATTCTTTTTCCCTGAAAGAGGGAAACCTTGACAAACTTGACCCTTAAGCATTGATTATCTGCTGTGAACCAAATGGGAACAACTTACTATGCAACTGCTATAAACTTCTGGTCAGTGAAAATAACAGCAACAACACCCAAAAAACCCTGAAAAATCTGTTATCTAAATCTATTTGCCAGCTCAGTTTTATGAATTTCAAAACTTTTAATCGACTTTCAGTATTTTATGTTAAAATATTATGGACTTAGGTTGTAAATAAGCAAGATAATTTCTCTAAATTTCACGAAATCATGTTACATTAGACAACAATAGAATTGTGTTTAATGTCTGTTTATTCTCAGTGATTTATGATAGCTTAATACAATTTTATTTATATCCTAAGTATTTTAATTATTGACAAATTAAAAATCAAAAATTGTTCATTGAACACTATAGTCATACTATTAATTTGAATTTAAAGTTAGCAATGTTAGGATAAAATCCTTGCAGATGAATATAAATCAAAGCCACCAGAAACAGGAAAATTCTATATAATTGATCGCATTAATTGTTGACACTGCTGCTCAGTAAACTAGAGCTGTTCATATTTACTTAATTAATCAGTTTCATCATATCTTAATTCAAGATTTTAAGAAATATTTCTAAAAGATATAGAATTGCATCATCTGAAAAAGGGATCTTCATTATAATTTCCCATAGAGTTAAGGATAATGAACCTGGAAAACACAAAAAATTATTACATGTAAATTTAAATATGTATGTATTATTAAAAACTTTATTTTCAAAATGATTATGTCTTGCATTTAAATATTTTTGCTGCATTATAATTACAAAAACAGGTTTTTCAATTAATATTAATTGAGCAAACTATATAAAAGTCATAAGAAGTATAGTGAATCAGCAAATTGCACAGGCATTCAAATTTTGTAAATTTATATAAAAGTGAAGTTGTACTTCCATATAACAAGCTAACATAAATTCTAAAAGTTGCCATATGATAGTGGGTTGTAGAAAACAGTAACCTTAATTCATAGATTTAGGACAAAAATGTAAACCCCTATAAACTTTTCCAAGTACCAATAATCAGTATACAACCCATCCATCTAATTCATTTCCTATTTATAAATTTATTGGTAAATTATATTTTATTCTAATAAAAGTATACATAAAGTTCCATGGTGGCATTATATTCTAAAGTCTATAATGAAAGAGGAAAGAGTATTTTTTTTTATTTATTTATTTATTTATTTTGTTTTTCCCCAGTCTCAAGTCACAAACCCATGTCTTTGAGCTTTGCATAGTCTATACTCAGCCACCTGATTCACAATACTACATTATGTCTTGTCTTTTATTTCTGATTTCATTTTAGTCCTTTTTCTACTTATCTTAAGTTTAACTCGTGTTTTGTTGGTTTTATTCATCTTTTTTAAAAAAGCAGGTCTTAGTTTTATTAATATTTTCTTGTCATTATAATTCCTTGTTTTATAAAGTTAAGTTGTTTAGTTGAGAAATTTTATTTTGAATAGTGGAATGTACTATGAAGTTCCCTCTGAACACTGCTTCTGTTGTATTCAGTACATTCTACTATGTTGTAATTCCATTTTTATTTGTATCAATATTTTAAAATTTCTATTTTGATTTCTCCTTTGTCCCATTGGTTATTCCAATATTTGTCCACATATATATGAAATTTCCAGTTTTCTTTTTGTGGTTGATTTCTAGTTTCATGTAATTATTATTGAAAAAAAATGCTTGATATGATTACAATCTTCTCAAATACATTGAGACTTGTTTTGTATCCTGGCAGATACTATACCTGGAGAACGTTTCATGTGCACTTAAGAAAAAGGGTATTTATGCTGCTTTTGGATAGAATGTTCAATAAATGTGTTATGTCCTTCTGAGCTAATGTGTGCATAAGTCCACTGTTTTCATGTGGGTTTTCTCTAGATTATCTGAATGAAAGTTATGTATTGAAATCTCCTACTGTTATTATTTTATTGTCTATTTCTTCTTTCAGATCCTTTAATGTTTACTTTATATATTTAGCAATATATATTTAGTTTTACGTATGGCACTTCTATTGAATTCATAAATATATGTAAGAATGTTATATCCTTTTATTGCATTTACTTCTTTATAATTACGCAATGCCTTTCTTTATCTTTTATTGCAGTCTTTGGTTTAAAGTCTATATTCTCCTATGTAAGTATAAATATTTTAGCTTCCTTAGGTTTTCATTTGCATAGAAAATCTTTTTATAACTCTTCATTCCCACTTTGTGTTTGTTCTTACATTAGAAGCAAGTTTTATCTAGTCAGCATATGGTAGGATTTTTTTAAATGCATTTATCTCTGCTATGCTTTTCAATTGGAGAATTTAGTATATCGACATTTAGAGTAATTATAAATAGGCATATATGTATTGTTCTTTGTTCACTGTTTTCTCATTCCTTTGTGTCCTTTTTTTTCTTCTATTGCTCTCTGCCTTTTTGATTTTATGATTTTCCGTAGTGGCATTTTTAGATTCCTTTCTCTTTTGTGTATCTTCTATAGGTTTTTCCTTTGCAATTGTCATAAGGCTTATATAAAACCTCTATAAGTTTATTTTAAGTTGATAACAACAGAATGAATTCTAAAAATTTACATTTTTACTTTCCTCTCGCCATTTTATGTTTTTGGTGTTAAAAATACAGTATTTTGTCTTTTATCTGCAATAACATATTATCTTAGTTATAGCTATTTTTAAGCATTTTTTAAAGGAAAGGAGTAGGCAGGAATAAAAGTGAGAAGAGGCAAACAGGCAGGAAGAAAGAGGAGAAAGAAGCACTTTATTTCATTTAGTTGTTCATCTTGGTTTGATTGTTTCCCCTAGCCTCAAGACATAAACTCAGGTCCTTGGGATGTTCATGAACTGCATGGCTGAAAGCAGCTGACCTAACTGCTACTCCACCAGGGAGTGTGTTATAGTTATTTTTATTACTTTTGCCTTTTAACCTCATACTAAATTCATAAGTGATTAACCACCATCATTACAATATTAGATTATTGTGCATCTGTGCTTTATCAGTGGAATTTCTACTCTCATACATTTTTCTGCTACTTCATTTCATCCTTTTGTATTAGCTTATAGAAGTTCCTTTAGCATTTATTGTAAGTCTGATCCAGTAACGCTGAACTCCATCAGCTTGTGCTTATCTGGAAAAGTATTTTTTCTTTAAATCTGAATTACAACTTTGATAGGTAAAATATTCTTGATTGACATATATTCTTTAATCCCTTTGAATACATCCTGTCACAACCTTATAGGCAGAAAAGTTTCTGATTTGAAAATTCTGCTGATTATTTTATGGGGGTTGCTTCTACATAAAAAGCTATTTTTCACTTGTTGCTTTAAGATTGTCTTCTTGTTTAACCTCTGGTAATTTAATTATAACGTGTCTTGGTATGGGTCAATTTAGCTTCCTTTCATTTGAACTTTGAGTTTCCTGGATCCAATGTCTGTTTCTTT